>LPNX010068092.1:1757-36624 GCA_001517045.1 Pseudotsuga menziesii | reverse complement strand
TGATAGCAAGAAGCTATCGATCTTGGCATACCAAGCCCTGGGGGCTTGCTTTAGCCCATACAATGACTTTCTCGACCTGCACACAAGAGAAGGGTTAGTAGAAAAACCTTGAGGATGCTGCATATATATCTCTTCAATGAGATCTCCATTCAGGAAGGCACATTTTACATCCATGTGATGTACCTCCCATTGCCTTGAGGCTGCAATGGCTAAGGCTAGCCTGATGGAATCCATCTTTGCCACTGGGGAAAAGGTCTCATTGTAATCTATGCCATGAAACTATGAGTAGCCCTTGGCTACCAATCTGGCCTTGTACTTTAGTGGTGAACCATCAGCAGAAAATTTGGTCTTATAGACCCACTTACACTGGACTAACTTTCTCCCTAGGGGAAGATCCACTAGCTCCCATGTGTTGCTCTTCTGGAGTGAGCTGAACTCCTCCTTCATGGTTGTTTGCCATCTTGGATCTACTACCACTTCTTCATATGTTTGAGGATCAGACTCCACCATCAAATATCATTTTTCAGCAAACATAGGATCCTTCATGCACAGACCACTCTCAAATTGAGATCTAGTCCTCCTTGGGTCATTGGGATCCCCAGCTAGCTCACCTGCTGCATGTAGTGTCTTGGCTGCCCATTTTGGCCTTGTAGAGCTATTAGGGTCTGCAATAAACTCATATCCATCAGCCAAATCAGAATCAGCATGTTCAACAAACTCTTTACTTACTTCCTGAGGTTCAGGTGGAGAAGAGGCTTCTCCAACTTCCACTGCTGTAAGGGGTTCTTCTTCAAACTAAACACACCTTTCGATGAAGGCTTTGTTTGTGCTCAAATTTATAATTTTGTACCATTTTGAATCTTCAGAGTATGCAACAAAAAGACACTCTTGGATTTGGGGCTGCAAATCCTTCCTCTTCTCTGTTGGAATTCTAGCCCAAGCCTTTGAGCCAAAAATCCTGAAATGGGTCACATCTGGCTTGTGCCCACTCCATGCTTCAAAGGGAGTCATGCCATCAAGATATTTATGAGGCATGCTATTCTGAATATAGGCTGCACAGTTGATAGCTTCGGCCCAGTACTTTGGTGGCAAAGTTTTGGCCTCCACATGCATGTTGCCATCTCCTTCAGTGATCTGTTCTTCCTCTCAGCAACACCATTTTGCTGTGGTGTGTAAGAGATATAATGTTGCATCTGAATACCTGCATCTGCACAATAATTAATAAACTCAGACTTGACATACTCACAACCATTGTCATATCTGAGGACCTTGATTTTCCTTCCAAACTTGTTCTCAACCAAAGCCTTAAAGACTTTGAATAGGCCAAAAACTTCAGACTTGTGTTTCAAGAAGTAAACCCAGCAATACCTGGAAAAGTCATCAATGAAATTCAATGCATATTTGGCCTGACTCATGGACATATGAGGGAATGGACCAGAAACATCACTGTGGATCAGCTCGAGGGGTGCATAGGTTCTCTCATGACTAGCTCTCTCAAATTTATGCTCTGGGTGTTTTCCTAGGATACAACCTTGGCAGACTCCTTTGGAAAATTTTATCTTGGGAAACCCTATGACCATCTCTTTTTCACTAAGATCAGAAAGATACTTGTAATTTAGGTGGCCAAATATTTCATGCCAAAGCTTGCTGGCTTCATTAGCATGAATCAGAAGATCAGAGGGGTTTGAGTAGGGAAGGAAGTGTGAGAACATGTATACCTTTTGAGCATGATTTGCAACTCCTTTTGCAATGACTCTACCACTTGAGATCTCTGTGATCTCAACCTCATCAGGGGAGAATATGACTTTCTTAGGAGACCCAGTGTGGGTCATCTGGTACACTGACAAGAGGTTGGAGGCAAGACTAGGCACATACAACACATTGCTGAACTAACCATGATCAAGATCAATCCTCCCTTTGCCCAAACTTTCAGTGAGAGAGTCATCTCCCAGTATTATAGGTGGTCCTTTCGACATGTCAAGTGAGGAGAATTCCTACTTGGTCGAAACCATGTGTCTTGAAGCTCCAGAATCAATGATAAAACTGGGTGAGCTTGATGTGCCAGCAACCAATGCATGAACTCTCTCTCTATCATCTGAACTTGATCCTCCTTCTCTCTTCTTTGAGCTTTCTAGAAGGGAGATGCCATTCTTCTCTAGGAGTTGGGTCAGCATATCTATTTGCTTCTTCATACAAGAGCTTTCAGTGTGATTACCCTTATTGCAGTATGCGCACTTTTTCATTTCACCCTTGTTTTTCTTCTTCTGGTAGTTATTCTTGGAAACTTGTGGCTCCTCCAGAGACTGTTTCTTGTCTCTCTTTTGCTCAGGTGGTTTTTTATCTTTCTTTTTAATTTTTTATATCCACCTCCGAATCTCCAGCAATCAGAGCTTGATCTTTGAATGGTTTGATGGTTCCCATCATCACCAGCTTGTCCTGTTCTTGTGTGAGAGATTCCATGAAATCTGCAAGGCTAAGCATCTTCTAGGTTCGAGTTGTCAGTTTTGTGGCATAGAAGGTCGAAACAAACACTGAATAGTCAGGGCCTAACTTAGAGAGAATGGCCAAGACGAGCTGATCATCCTTCTTTTTGATCCCACACTGTTTCAGCTGCAAAACAAGTGCTTTGAACTTGGATAAATATAGCTGTAGGGATTCAAAGCTATTTGGACTCAGAGAAATCAGCTCATTTTTTATTTGATGTCCCCTCATCTCATCTGTATTTCCAAAAAGATCAGAAATATTCTCCCATACTTCATTCGGTGATGTCAATCCATCGAGATGGAAAAGGAGGTCTCTAGAAATACTCAGACATAGGAGACCATAGGCCTCATCCCTCCTGTTGTGCCATTTTATCTTCTCTGCAACTGCATTGGGATCTGCTTCTGTTGCCATAATCACCTTGTAGAGGCCTTTCTCTCTCAACAGTATCTCCATCTCTTCTTTCCATTCAAAGAAATTGAAGGGAGTCAAGATAGTTTTCTGTGATTGATCCATAGCTTAGAAAATCTGTCTCGGCTGTCAGTAGAAGGATCCCAGTCACTAATGTCGAACCTGCAAAACAATTTTGAAGGAGAGAAATCAATCTACAATATCTCTGATACCATGTGGAAATTGAACCCAGTGATAGATTAATTTTACTCACAACAATTAACAATTGATCATGCAAAATCACTCACAAAAGAGACTGAAATTGGAGCTGAACACTAAACTGTATTAACTCAGTGTACAATAGCCAAACCTGTAACATAATAGGTTGATGAATAAATAAAATATATCAGGGATTCGAATGCATGAGGAGCAATTCGAATCTAGCATAAAGCAGGATTACTAAAAATAAGCAAATCCCCCATAGGTGCAAAAAGCTGATCCCAAATCAGTCATGGAGCTCACGAATTAGCAAAAGGGCTTAGGCAAGCTAAAGAGTGATGGAATGACAACTAATGCATTCTTTTACAAGGAGAAAAGAGTGGAGGATGAAGAGGACAAAAAACTAGTTCACCTCACCTAGTCAAACTTTCCCTATTGCCTTAAAACACTGAAAAAGCAGGCAATAAAGCAGAAAAAGTAGAAGGGTGCCTAGGAGGCCAGGAATAAAGCAAAATTGATTCCATGAGGTTTCCCAAGCACTACATGAGTCAAATAAGGCAAGTTTGACCACTATGGATAGGTAAATGACAACTTGCATAAGGTGGGACACATGAACTAGGCAAATAAGAAAAAAATAATTAAATTAATGTCTAAGGTGGTAAACTATGGGTTGATTATTCTAACAGAATCTGGTTCTTGCTTGTAAGCAATTTTTCATGTCGGGGGGACCCTCGTACCCAGAGAGAATATTTTTATTCGATATTTTATACAAAAGTTGCATCATTATTCAATTTCAATTGATTTCTCGTGAAGGACATGAATGCCCTCAACTACAATTGCCCTACATGAGGATTTGGGTCCTAGTCCTCATAGTCCACCATAATCAAATTATGCAAATATAGCTCTCATGGAAAGACCTTCTCTTCATCATTACTTGTGTAAAAGGCTTCAATAAATTTGTCCTCTGTCTCAATATGGTCATTATACCCCATGGTTACTGTTGACAACCTAAAAGATATAAGTTGCTCGTTAAAGGGGTTCATTAATGGTGTGAATTTTTTGTGAATAGTCTTGGAAATGCATATATTTGTTAGGGAAAGGACATCAATCACCAAATGAAACCAGGGATGGGAATGGAAAGGGATGAAAATGAATGGAATATGGAATATGCACGGGGAAGGTGAAAAATAAAGTTCTTGTAGAATATACATGCAGAGATTTAGAGATAGATTTATTAGTATCAAAACAATAAACATTGTTTTTTTTAAATGGGTTGTGTCCCAAAGGGATTTTCACGATCCAATTTATTATTATTATTATTTGAATCATTATTTTTAAGACATCGAGATAACTATCTCAAAGTATTTGGTACATGATCATGCAACATTTTTTCTAATGAACACCTATTTGGACAATGGTTTCTTATATGGCCTTAAGCGATGACCATTTAAGGAGTGTCCCTTCATCATAAATAGTTTCGAGTCATACTGTACCATTATCATAAACTGTCTCAATCGCATATGGTCTGAGCCAACGAGTGTGGACTTTTCCTTTGAACTTTTTGAACCCGGAGTCATAGAGAATAACCCAATCACCTTCTTGAAAATACTTGTTTTCGATGAATTGATCATGCCACCTGGTTATTTTTTGTTGGATGATGGTTGTACGTTCTATCGCATCCAACCACAATTCATCGAGCTCGTTAAGTTGTTGCAGGAGGTTATGTTGGTCCTTTGATAGATCCATTCCTAATTCAAATGAAGTTCTTAATGTTTTAATTTCTATTTCTATTGGGAGGGTTAGTTCCTTACCATAGACTAATTGATAGGGATTCAAACCTATGGTGCTTCTCCATGTTGTTTTATAGTCCCATAAGGCTTCTAGAAGCCTATTATCCCAATCCCTTTCATGAAGCTAGATAGTTTTTGTGACTATAGATTCCAAGATTTTGTTTGTACCTTCCACTTTCTTGTTAGCCTAGGGGTGATATGGTGAAGTTACCCTATGACTGATATGGTATTGTTCTATAAGAGATTTAATGGGTTTAGATGTGAATTGTGATCCTCCATCGGCAACAATCTCTTTAGGGACTCCAAATCTAGTGAAAATATCAACATATAAGAAATTCAAAACTTCATGTTCTATTGCCTATGGAAGTTCCCTCGCCTCTACCCATTTTGTCACATAATATGTACATACTAGAATGTATGATTTATTCCTGGATTGGGTTTTGATAAGGCCAAAAAAATCCAATTCCCACTTCTCAAATGGTTCCACCACAAGCTGAGTCTATTGTGGCATTCCATGTTACTACAATTGTTGTCTCATTCCTTGGCAGCTATCACAACTCCGTACATACTCTTGGGCATCTTTAAATATGGTAATCCAATAATATCCCAATTTTAAGATCTTTTGGGATGCTCGTTTGTCTACAAAATTTCCCCCACATGGTCCATCATGATAGGTTCTCAGAATTGGGTAAATTATGTCATCACAAACATGTCAACGGATCACCAAGTCAGGTCACATATAGAAGAGATACCCATTGATCCAGGAAAATATGATTTTCCTTTGGTGTCATATTCCCTAGGAATTTTCCTGCAACCAAATAATTTGGTACATCTGCAAACTAGGGTACACTGATGGATATAGAAAACAAATGTTCATATGAAAAATCATCATCAACTAGTAGAGATTCGTCAATGTTAATTATTCTAGAAACAAAATCAACAACCAAGTTATTTTTACCTAGTTTATCCATTATTGAAATATCGAATTCCTGTAACAAAAACAACCATCGAGCAACTCTTCCATTTGTAATGGGTTTATTGATGAGGTATTTAATAACACAGTGGTGAGTGTTGATAGTTACTGGGTATCTATTAATGTAATGGCAGGATTTATTTAGGATATAAATGACATCCATTGAATATTTTTCAGTCAATGTGTAGCTTAGTGTATAAATTCTGACCAGCAATAGATTAATTTCACTCACAACAAATTACAATTGATCATGCAAAATTGTCAACAATGGAGACTGAAAATGGAGCTGTAACACAAAATTATATTAACTCAGTGTACAATAGCCAACCTTGTAATAACATAGGTTGCTGTATATATAGAATACATCAATAGGTCGAATGCATAAGGAGGCATCCAAAAATAGCATAAAGCAGGCTTACCCAAAATAGGCAAGTCCCCCATAGGTGTAAAAAGCTGATCCCAAATCTGTCATGAGGCTCACGAATTGGCAAGGGCGCATGGGAAAGATAATGAGTGGTGGAATGGCAGCTCATACATGCTTTTGCATGGAGGAAAGAGTGGAGAATGAAAGGGCAAGAAAACAAGTTCACCTCACCTAGTCTTGCTTTCCTATGTGCCTCAGTGTGGTATCGAAAAGAAAGATGATCAGCTCGAGAGGATGGCCAATACGAGCTGATCATCTTTCTTTTCGATACGACACTGCTTCAGTTGCAAAACTAGTGCTTTGAACTTGGAGAAATATAGCTGCAGGGATTCAAAGCTACTGGGACTCAGAGAAATTAGCTCATTTTCGATCTGATGTCCCCTCATCTCATCTGTCTTTCCAAAAATATCAGAAATATTCTCCCATACTTGATCCAGTGAAGTTAATCCATCGAGATGGAAAAGGAGGTCTCGGGAAATACTGAGACATAGGAGGCCATAGGCCTCATCTCTCCGATTATGCCATTTGATCTTCTCTGCAGCTGCATTGGGCTCTGCTTCTGTTGCCATAGTCACCCTGTAGAGGCCTTTCACTCTCAACAAGATCTCCATCTCTGCTTTCCATTCAAAAAAGTTGAAGGGATTCAAGATAGTTTTCTGTGAATCCATAGCTTTAGAAAATATGTCCTGGCTGTCAGTAGAAGGCTCCCAGTCTTGATGTTGAACCTGTAAAACAATTTTTGAAGGAGAGTAACAACCTATAATGGCTCTGATACCATGTATAAATTCTGACCAGCAATAGATTAATTTCACTCACAACAAATTACAATTGATCATGCAAAATTGTCAACAATAGAGACTGAAAATGGAGTTGTAACAAAAAATTATATTAACTCAGTGTACAATAGCCAACCCTGTAATAACATAGGTTGCTATATATATAGAATACATCAATAGGTCGAATGCATAAGGAGGCATCCAAAACTAGCATAAAGCAGGCTTACCCAAAATAGGCAAATCCCCCATAGGTGTAAAAAGCTGATCCCAAATCTGTCATGAGGCTCACGAATTGGCAAGGGCGCATGGGCAAGTTGATGAGTGGTGGAATGGCAGATCATACATGCTTTTTCATGGAGGAAAGAGTGGAGGATGAAAGGGAAAGAAAACAAGTTCACCTCACCTAGTCTTGCTTTCCTATGTGCCTTAAAACACTGAAAAAGCAGTCAATAAAGCAGAAAAAGCAGAAGGGCGCCTAGGATGCCAGGAATAAAATAGATTTGATTCCTAAGGCTTTCACAAGTGCTACATGAGTCAAATATGGCAAGTTTGACCTCTATGGATAGGCAATTAGTAACTTGCACATGGTGGGACTCATGTACTAGGCAAATAAGACAAAAATAAATGAATTAATGTCTAAGTGGGTAATACTATGGGTTTGATTATTCTAACACTTAGTTATGCATCACTCATTATTTTACTAATGAAATATAGTGTGTTAGAATAATCAACCCATAGTTAGCTACCTTAGTCATTAATTAATCCATTTTTGTCTTATTTGTCTAGTTACCATATTCCACTCTATGCAAGTTGTCCTCCACATGTCCAAGATGGTCAAAATTGCTAAAAATGATTCATGGAGCGCTTGGGAAACCTCTTGGAATCAATTATGCTTTATTCCTGAACCTCCCTAGCCCATATTTGCTTTTTCTACTTTATTTCCTGCTTTTACTGAGTTTTATGGAAAAAGGGAAAGTATGACTAGGTGAAGTTGACTTGTTTTTTCCCTCATCATCCTCCAATATTTTCTCCTAATAAAAGCATGTATGAGTTGTCCTTTCATCACCTATTATCTTTCCCAATTGATTTTTCCAATTCGTGAGCTCCTAGGCAGATTTGGAAACTGCTTTATGCATCTATGGGGGATTTGACTAGATTTAGTAAGCCTGCTTTTGACTCATTCTAATGGAATCCCAATGCATTCAAATATCTCATGTAATTATTTATTGTGGAAATATATGACTTCACAAGGTTGGCTATTGTACACTTATGTAATACAAATTAGTGTTCTGCTCCATATTCAGTCTCCTTTGCGTGTAATTTGCATGTTTGATTAGCAATTTTTGTGAGTGCAATTGTTCTAACACCTGGGTTCAATTTCCACATGGTATCAGATCCTTTGTAGATCAATTTCTCTCCTTTGATATTGCTTTTGCAGGTTTGAGATTGTTGGGGTGTGCACCCTAATGGTCCTTAAGGTGGATAGCTCCGCGGATTTTGGGAGTTTGTAAGCGGAGCTACGGCTCAAAATAGTTTTAGGGGTGTCGAGGATGAGTCAAAAACCTTATTTTGTAATAAACCCATGGTTTAAATCTAGGTTTTAGGTTTCGGGGTGCCCATGGTTTTGTAATAGTTCGTTGTTTAAATAGGCACTCTTGTAAGTAAGTGAGGTTAGGCTTTTTATGAAAAAGGAATTGATGCGAAGCTAAGGCTAATTTTGTAAAAAAAGGTTAAGTCCCAGCTGTGTGCATGGACGACCTCTGCAGCTGTGTGCGCAGAATTTTTTTGGGTGATAAGGAAATCTGCAGCTGTGTGCGTAGAGGCCTACAGCTATGTGCGTGGCTTTGAGGACTTAAGGGATCTGCAGCTGAGTGCGCAGATCAGAACTGTGGTTTTTGTGGAAAGTTGAATAAAACATAGTTCCGTGGACGTAACCCCTACACTGGGGGTGAACCACATTATATCTTGTGTCGTGGTTATGTGTGTTGCTTATGTTGTGTTCTTTCATGCATTTATATCTATATATCTGATAAGTAGAGATCACTGCTAGACAATAACTTCGTTGTGAATTCCCGGTAAAGGGTTGCGCAAGGCACTGTTTGTTTATCTAACTGCGAAGCTAAATAAGTGAATGCTAAGCTCTGTGATTTATATTTATAATCTGTTAAGAGTTAAAGGTACAGTAATATCCCTCTTTTGCTTGCAGAAACCTAGTTCTGCGGCACCCCATAGCTATTTCAGGTGAGACAGCAACCTGTTCACAGGTTGTTGCTGAAAGGGCCAACTCTGTGGGTCTTTTATTGGTGCGAAGTTAAAGGTATAAAACTCGGGTCTGCCCTATAGCCCAACAAATTGGTTCCGTTGCCGGTTGAACTCAGTATCTGCTCAAGAGGGGTTTACGTCGTACCTTAAGGGCTATGTTGTGGAGGCCCTTTGTGAAGGAAATCGGTGATTGGCTTGATGAGCCTTATCTGAAATTTGCTGACCACGAGAACAAATGTCCGCGTCGTAGTGCAAACGAATTTTTACAAAGGTATGTTTTTTGTGACATTTATGAAATTTTATTTGGTACTATCCACATAGAGTTGCACCAGTGGTTATCCAGGTTAACAGAGCAAAGGACGAACTCCCAAGAACGTCAGTTTCCTTCTTGGACCCCCGTGAGAATTAATATACTAAAAAGGGTGAACAACGAGATATCCCGCACTGTTGATTTCTGGACAACACGAACCCTTGAAGCATTTGTGACGGAGTTCTCCATCAACACGAGTACCTCCTTTAGTGAAGCCAAGCGGCAGTTTTTCAAAGGCCCAAGGGGTATGTTTTTGAATTCATTTAGTTTGCGAATTAAAATGCTATTGGCTGAAAAAGGTATATTGCTAATTGAATCAGAATGTTAGATTTAGTATTACTAACCTATGGTTTTAAGTGACAATACCTTCAACGATCAAAGTGGTTTGCTGCGAAGTGGAAAAAGGTACAAGAGATATTTTGGATCCTATTCCCAGGGTCAACATACGGAGTATCCCCCTGTAACTCCCGCCGATTCAGAACCTGAAGAAACCCCTTATGTCGGAAACCCTTCAGTAACCCCGCAGCGAAGACCTATTATCCCTGAGCACCTGTCGCAGTCTGAACGCCACCCTCACTTGAGTACACCTGTCGCAGGTCATTCTACCCCATTAAGTTCCCCCCCACCTACTCCCAGTCCCCCTCCCTCCCCCCCTAGACCTGCGATGGCTCATATGCATGACGACATTAAGCTCCCCGTTTTCAAAGGAACTGGATCAGAGGATCTAGAATAGTTCTGGTTTTTATGTGAAGAAGTGTGGACTGCTAAGTCCATTACGGATCAAGATACAAAAAGAGCGTAGCTGGTTACTTCTTTCAGAGACCGTGCTCTGACCTGGTTCATGAAGTTCTCCAGCACTCAGAACCATGCATTGGCTGAGATAAAAGCAGCAATGATAAAGGAATTTAAGAATCCAAAATCCGAGTCGCAATGTATCACTGAATTGAAAGAGATTTAACAGAGGCGTGGAGAATCAGTGTGGGACTTTGATCAAAGATTCAAAGTTATGCTAGACCAAGTCATTTTCACCATTGGGCCTGCGCAGCACAAGGATTGGTTCATTAAAGCGTTGCTACCACATATCCGAACTCCACTCATGCAACAGAAGGTTGCTGACCAGTAGGAGGCTCTGGAAATCACGATGAAGCTTGAAACCGCTCCTGTCACAGACAATTCTAGTATTGTTCAAATTGAAGCGCAGTTGGTAGCGATGGCCCTAGAGCTTCGGGATATGAAACAAGGAAAAACCGGTCACGAAGAGGTTTGGTGTACACAATGTCGCACCGAAGGTCATGCCAAGGAATAGTGTCCTCTAGTAAGAAATTACCTGAATATTGGTACGCCAAACTCGTTCTTTATTGTGAGATTTTCAGAACAACAGGGCAGCATCAACCTGAAGACTTTTATCTGCTACAGAGGTATGGACAAGTACCGAATAACCCTTACTGCAAATTCTGTAAGTCTGTAGGCCATAATGAAGATGAGTGTCGTAGTTATGACCTCATGAGGGAATGCACCTACGATTCCTATCGGGTACAAAATGAGGGACAGAGTAATGATGGCTATGGCTACCATGGTGGTGCATCAGGTAGAGGTGGTTTTGGAGGCCGTGGTTGTGGTGGCATGGATGGCAGAGGTCGTGGTCAAGTGGTGTGTTATAACTGCAACCAGGACGAACATCTGGCTCGTGACTGTCGGAACCCGACTACGACATGCTGGTATTTCCGAGAAGTAGATCATGTGATCGAGCAGTGCCCGTAGCTGATAGCTAAGATTCAGGAAAGAAACAGTGGCCCCACTCAGAATCTTCAGATGATTTCTGTTGAGCAAAGACCCGCCCCAATAATTAATGTTGTTACCTGAAGTGGAGCTACGACGCAGATACAGCCTGCTGAGAAACAACCTGACGAGGCTTGGGTTCGTAAGGCCCCCATGAAAGTCCCCGCCTTTGATATTGAAAGAGAAAAGGAGACATTCATGGACGCCAAGAAAGATTTTGTGGATCCTAACCCAGCAGTAGCACCTGCGCAGCCACATCAGCAGTAGTCGCAGCTGCAAGAAGCTTCGACGGATAAAGTAAGTACACTGTCATCCTTTTTACAGAGTTGTCTGAAAATTTTAAGAAATAAGAATGCTTTAAGCGAGTTGCAGAAAGTTATTGCTTCCTGCAAACCTCAGCAAGGCTCTGGTCAGGAAAAATCCATTCATAGAGTCAGAAGAACTGGTAGGGAAATGAGATTGAATGCTTAGATAGGAGAATATGATATGACTGATGTTATTTTGGATCTAGGATCAGAGGTAAATGTCTTAACAAAACAGACCTGGGAACAAATGGGAAAACCTACCCTTGACTGGTCACCTATACAGTTGAGATTAGCCAACCAGCAGAAGATTGTGCCCCTAGGATGATTCCCTAATGTCCCAATAGATATTGATGGCGTCTGTACTGTAGCAGACTTCGAAGTTATTGAGATCATTGACGACAACAATCCCTATCCATCCTTGTTAGGTATTGAGTGGGAAATGGAAAATGCTGCAGTTATTAACCTTAAGAAGAGACAGATGACTTTCAAAGGGAAATATTTGAGAGTCATAGTCCCATTGGATCCTTCCCAAGGAGAAAGGTACACAGAACCCCTTCGAGATGAAGATTAGGATGTGTTGGACCATATCTACAATATTGCAGCGAAGGAAGAAGATTATGTTGATCCTAATGCCTAAGGTATTATGGATTGGCAGTGTGACAGCTCCTGTATGACGGATTCAGATGATGGTCTAGAGAATTGGCAGAACAGATTGTACGAGTTACATGGCCACCGTTTTGCCATAATTACCAAGTCTCTTAGATGGCTTGGCTCGCAGACAAGACCCTTACCTTTTTTTGATGGTTCAACCGACCCAGAAGTATTTATAGAGCAATTCTCAGCCCAGATACTCGACTCATAGAAAATGGAGATTTTGGACTCAACATTCAGAGCCACAGTAGCCAGATGGTGGAATGGTCACAAACAGTACATTCATATTTGGGAAGTTTTCCAACGGTCCCTTTGCCTGAGATTCACGGATTGACCATGGGAGGTACGGCACAGATTTAATGGTAAGACTAATCCTCAGAAGCATTTGGAGCAATGTTACGAAGCCTGGAAGCATGTACCTTGTGCAGAGTGGGTACATAGGTTTGTGCATACCTTGGATCCTGTTGCAAAGAATTCGTATGTGGAAGTCGAGCTTCGCCGGGGTACTGTAAGTTGGGATACTCTTATTGACAATTTTGTATTGACATTTTCTACTAATAAGGTTTTCCCTACTTTAGACGCAGCTATTCGATTGATCCATACTAAGTTGTTTGATGATCAAGAGATAGCAGAATACCAACCGGATTGGAAGGCACAAGAAGCTAATGCAGTCGAATGTTATAACCTCGCAATTGACGAGGATGACGATCCATGCAACATTGATATTCTGGAGTCTGAAGGCCACTACGAAGTTCATGGACCAGTAGTAGAAGTTCCTAAGGTAACACAACCCCTAAAGACGCGGACCGTAAACATTGGCTCAAAAGAACAGCCTAAGCATGCTACCATTGGAGATTATTGGGACGACGAAATGGTAAGCAAAGTAACCCAACTTCTCCATGAATATTGGGACCTATTTCCAACAAAGTTTTTAGAGATGAAAGGTATCCTGGGTGATATAGGAGTCATAAAGATCCCCTTGAAACCTAATGCGAAGCCTGTGAAACAACGTCCTTATAGGTTGAACCCTAAGTACAAGGAAAAAGTTAGGATGGAACTGGATAAGATGCTTACTGCAGGAATTATTGGGCTCGTTGAGGAATCTGAGTGGGTTAGTCCTATGGTGGTGCAAGAGAAGAAGAATAAGGGTGAAATACACATATGTGTTGATCTAAGGAAGCTTGATGATGCTTTCCTACATGATCCTTTTCCCACACCTTTCACAGATGAAGTGTCAGACAATGTCGGGGGTCAAGAAGTGTACTCTTTTACTGATGGATTTTCAGGTTACCATCAGATCAGAATTGCTCCATAGGATCGACATAAGACAACTTTTGCTACAGAAATGGGATCCTTTCAGTATACAGTTATGTCCTTTGGATTGAATAATGCACCTGCTATATTTTCTAGAGTAGTCATCTCTTCCTTTAAGGAATATATACATAAATTCTTAGAAGTTTACTTTGATGATTGGACTATCTTTGGGCTACTAAAATACCATATAACTAGTTTAAGACTTATGCTGGATAAATGTAGACAGCACCAGATTTCCTTGAACTTGAAAAAGTGTATCTTTTGTGCACCTTTTGGGATTCTGCTAGGTCACATTGTATGTAAACAAGGCTTGATGATGGATCCAACGAAGATAGCTATTATTGTGAACCTGCCACCTCCAACATCTATTAGACAACTTCGCACTACACTTGGTCATACTGGATATTACAGGAAATTTATTCAAGGGTATGCTCAGATTACTGCTCCGATGGAAAAGCAGTTGAAGAAAGACATTAAGTTCGAATGGACAGCTGAGTGTCAAGCAAGCTTGGATATTTTGAAGGAAAAGATGGTAACTGCTCCCATCTTAGTATTCCCTGACTGGAATAAGGAATTTCATGTGCATGTTGATGCATCCTCCATTGCTCTGGGTATAGTATTTGCCCAGTCAGGTGAAGGTAATATTGATCACCCCATTTCTTTTGCAAGTAGGAAATTGTCCACAGCAGAGAAAAATTATACTGCAACAGAACGAGAAGGTCTAGCTATGGTTTATGCATTACAGAAATTTCGACATTATCTATTAGGATCTCATTTTAAGATGTTTACTGACCATTCTGACTTGAAGTATTTGGTTAATGAGCCTGTGCTAGGTGGAAGGATATGCCGATGGCTGATTCTGTTTCAAGAATATGACTTTGAGATCATAGTCAAACCAGGAAGATTGAATCTAGGACCTGACCACTTGTCGAGGCTTGAGTCAGGAGAAGAACCTACCAGCTTGGACGAGGGTCTTCCTGATGCTCAGTTGTTTTCCATCCAGATGGTTGATGAATACTTTCAGGATATTGTTCAGTATTTGTCTACAGGGTTTCCACTAGCCGAGATGACAACAGAACAGAAAAAGAGATTGGTGGTTCGCGCAGCTGACTTTACCTTAATAGCAGGACAATTATATAAGATGGGACCAGATGAAATACTACGCATATGTGTCCTAGAACATGAAAAGCCATTAATTTTGGCTGAGGCACATTCTGGGGCAGAAAGAGGTCATTACGCAGGAAAAGCTACAGCACAGAAGATTCTGACAGCCGGATTGTGGTGGCCCACGATTCACAAGGATGCAAGAGAATATTGCCACAGCTGCGACATCTGTCAAAGGACAGGAAAACCATCCAGGAGGGATGAGATGCCTCTAGTTCCACAGGTAACTTTACAACCCTTTGACAAATGGGCTATTGATTTTGTTGGACCTATCAACCCCCCCGCGAAGAAGTCAGGCGCAAGATACATTATTATAGCAACTGATTACCTCACCCGATGGGCCGAAGCTCAACCAGTCAAGAACTGTAGCACTGCTACAGCTGCTAAGTTCATCTTCGACAACATCTTGTCCAGATTTGGGTGTCCTAGAGTCCTTATGAGTGACCAGGGCTAACATTTTCTAAATAAGACTATTGAAGTATTGACTGAAGAGTTTCAGGTATACCATCAGAAGAGTACTGCCTATCATCCACAAGAAAATGGGACTGTCGAAGCTTTTAACAATATCCTTGAATAGGCTCTGACGAAGGTTTGCAACATTAATAGAAATGACTGGGATCTTAGAATTCCAGCAGTACTATGGGATTATAGGACTACCTACAAGAAATTGACAGGCCATACACCTTTTAGGTTGGTCTATGGGAAAGAAGCAATCATGCCCATGGAGTACATTGTTCCTAGCCTTAGAATATCTACTTTCACAGAGATGGATGACCCAGCGATAATAACAGAAAGGCTGACAAAGATACTAGAACTTGAAGAGGACAGATTTATTACAGGCTTCTAGCAGCAAGTGCAGAAAGCTCAAGAAAAAGCATGGCATGATAGACATATCAAGAAGAAGCAGTTCCAGCAGGGTGATCTTGTGCTCTTATATGACAACAAATTCATGAAATTCCCAGGTAAGTTTAAGACACAGTGGAAAGGACCATACATAGTGCAGAAAGTTACTGATGGAGGAGTAGTCCAGTTAGCTAAGTTGAATGGAGAAATTTTACCCTCTATGGTAAATGGAAGTCGTTTAAAGAAGTATAGGGATAGGCCAGGACCTCCTAATCAGAAGTAACCCCAGGAAGGACAGTCTAAGTACCAAGAACATTTGAAATTGGGTGCTAGACTATAATGAAGCTGTCCTCAAAACTATGAAGTGTGGAAGACTGTCAAAGTTCAAAGGTTAATATTGTGTCGAAGGTTCTTGTCAAGGCGAAGCTGAAGCTAGCAGTTATGTCAGAGATTAAAAGTGTGTCGCAGCTTAAAATGTGACGGATGGGACAAACTAGACTTGGCGGCGCTGAAACGCGAACTGCCCTCACTGCCTGCAATGATGAGATCTTGGGAAAATATGGCGCCGTGTGGACAGGATTGCTGACACTTCATCAGATTCGGCATCATTAATACACGATGATGATAGATTCTGTTCCAAGATTCTATAAGAAGCTACAGAAGCCTGAGACTCATGCATTTTGCATGTCTTTGCATTTCTTCAGTTACCACTATGTCAAATGACCGTGAAGTCTAGAAGTTATTACGAGTAGTCAGGGAGAGAGGTCTGCTGAATCTTCTGAGTAATCCACCTGGGAAGCCATGCTCTACCAAGGCACAAAGAAAGGTAGAAGTTCGCTCTATGGGGTCAGAAGAAAGGCAGAAGTGCGCTCTATTCCGCACAAAGAACAGCATCGGTCTTCACAGAAAAACTCTGAAACATCCCAAGATGTATCCTCCTAGTTTAACAGAACCACGTCGGTTGTTTGTCTTATGCACCTTGACACACAAATCTGGGGACCCTAAGTTGTGGATGGTCAAATGTTTGAAAAGCGGATTGAAGGATGGTGTCATTGATAGACCCAGAAGGCCTTAACCAGCAATTTACGAAGGGAAGGAACAACCAGCCAGCACCCGCATGTATGGCTTCAGTAAGCAATGCACCACGCTTCGCCAACAAGATTCTACCTCTAGAAAAGAAGCTGAGTGTCTCGGGACGGGCCACTGGTGAGTCTTAGGGGCCTGTTGGGGCGCGCACCCTAATGGTACTTAAGGTGGATAGCTCCGCGGGTTTTGGGAGTTTGTAAGCGGAGCTACGGCTCAAAATAGTCTTAGGGGTGTAGGGGCTGAGTCAAAAACCTTATTCTATAATAAACCCATGGTTTAAATCCATGGTTTAGGGTTCAGGGTGCCCATGGTTTAAGTCCATGGTTTTGTAATAGTGCGTTGTTTAAATAGGCACTCTTGTAAGTAAGTGAGGTTAGGATTTTTATGAAAAAGGAATTGATACGAAGCTAAGGCTAATTTTGTAAGAAAAGGTTAAGTCCCAACTGTGTGCGTGGATGACCTCTGCATTTGTGTGCGCAGAGGGTTTTTGGGTGATAAAGAAATCTGCAGCTGTGTGCGTGGCTTTGAGGATTGAAGGGATCTGCAGCTGAGTGTGCAGATCAGAACTATGGTTTTTGTGGAAAGTTGAATAAAACATAGTTCTATGGATGTAACCCCTACAATGGTGGTGAACCACGTTATATCTTGTGTCATGGTTATGTGTGTTGTTTATGTTGTGTTCTTTCATGCATTTATATCTATATATCTGATAAGTAGAGGTCACTGCTAGACAATAACTTTGCTGTGAATTTCCAGTAAAGGGTTACGCAAGGCACTGTTTGTTTATCTAACTACAAAGCTAAATAAGTGAATTCTAAGCTCTGTGGTTTATATTTATAATCTGTTAAGAGTTAAAGGTACAATAATATCCCTCTTTTGCTTGCAGAAACGTGGTTTTGCGGCACCCCATAGCTGTTTTGGGTGAGAGGGCAACCTGTTCGCAGGTTGTTGCCGAAAGGGCCAACTCTGTGGGTCTTTTGTTGGTGCGAAGTTAAAGGTATAAAACCTAGGTCTTCCCTATAGCCCAATAGACATTTTGACTGGGAGCATTCAACTGACTGAAGGGACAATTTCTGAGCTATGGATCAATCTCAGAAGATCATCTTAACTCCATTTAATTTCTTTGAACGGAAAGTAGAGATGGAGATACTGTTGAGAGAGAAAGTCCTCTACAGGGTAACTGTGGCAACTTAAGAAGATCCCAATGTAGCTGCAAAGAAAATTAAATGGCACAACAAGAAGGATGAGGCCTATGGTCTCCTATGTCTAAGCATCCAGAGACCTCCTTTTCCATCTTGATGGATTGACATCACCAAATGAAGTATGGGAGAATATTGTTGATATTTTTGGTAAAACATATGAGATGAGAGGACATCAAATCAAGAATGAATTGATCTCCTTGAGTCCCAGCAGCTTTGAATCCCTGCAATTCTATTTTTCCAAGTTTAAAGCCCTTGTTTTGCAGCTAAAACAGTGTGGAATCGAAAAGAAGGAGGAGAAACTAGTTTTTTCCATACTCTCGAAGCTTGGCCTTGACTATTCAGTGTTTTTTTTTACCTTCCATGCCATCAAGTTGACAGGTCCATCCTGGAAGATGCCTAAAATTGCAGAGTTCATGGAATCCCTGACACAAGAACAAGATAAACTGGTGATGATGGGCACCATCAAACCTTCAAATGACCAAGCTCTGGTTGCTAGAGATTCAAGGGTGGATTCAAAGGGAAAGAAGAAACCTAAGAAGCCACCTAAGAAAAACAGAGACAAGAACAAGTCTCTAGAGGAGCCCCAAGGTTCCAAGAAGAACCCCCAGAAGAAGAAGAACAAAGGAGAAATGAGAAAATGCGCACACTACAGTAAGGGCAATCATCCTGAAAGCTCCTGCATGAAGAAGCAAATTGACATGCTGACCTAACTCCTGGAGAAGAATAACATCTCCCTTCCTGATAGCTCAAAGAAGAGGGAAGGAGGATCAAATTCAGAAGATAGAGAGACAGTTCATGCATTGGTTGCTAGCACATCAAGCTCACCTAGTTTCATCATAGATTCTAGAGCTTCAAGACATATGGTTTCGGCCAAGAAGGCATTCATCTCTCTTGACATGTTGAAAGGTCCACCAATAGTACTGGGAGATGACTCTCTCACTGAAAGTTTGGGCAAAGGAAGGATTGATCTTGACCATGGTAAGTTCAGCAATGCATTGTATGTTCCAGGTCTTGCCTCTAACCTCTTGTCAGTGTATCAGATGACCCACACAGGGACTCCAAATAAGGTCATATTCTCCCCTGAGGAAGTTGAGATCACAAAGATCTCAAGTGGTAAAGTCATTGCAAAATGAGTTGCAAATCACACTTCGAAGGTATACATGTTTTCACATTTTCTACCCTACTCAAACCCCTTTGGTCTTCTGATTCATGCTAATGAGGCAAGCAAGATTTGGCGTGAAAGATTTGGCCATCTTAACTATAATTATATTTCTAATCTAAGTGAAAAATAAATGGTCATAGGGTTAGCCAATGTTAAGTTTTCCAAGGGAGTCTGACAAGGTTGTATCTTAGGAAAACACCCAGAGCATAAATTTGAGAAAGCTAGTCATGAGAGAACCTTTGCACCTCTTGAGTTGATCCACAACGATGTTTCTAGCCCATTTCCTCATATTTCAATGAGTCAGGCCAAATTTGCATTGACATTCATAGATGACTTTTCCAAGTATTGTTGGGTTTGCTTCCTGAAACACAAGTCTGAAGTTGCTGGCCTCTTCAAAGTTTTTAAGGCTTTGGTTGAAAACCTGTCTGGGAGGAAACTCAGGATCCTCACATCTGAAAATGGTGGTGAGTATGTCACGTTTGATTTCATTCAATATTGTGTATATTTAGGTGTTTAGATGCAGCATTCAATCCCTTACACACCACAACAAAATGGTGTTGCTGAGAGAAAGAACAGATCACTGAAAGAGATGGAAACCTGCATGATGGAGGCTAATACTTTGCCACCAAAGTTTTGGACCAAAGCTATAAGCTGTGCATCCTGTATCTAGAATAGGATGCCTCATAAACAACTTGATGGTATGACTCCTTTCGAAGCATGGAGTGGGCAGAAGCCAGATGTGACCCATTTTAGGATTTTTGGCTTAAGGGCTTGGGCTAGAATTCCAACAGAAAAGATGAAGGCTTTGCAGCCCCAAAGCCAAGAGTGTCTATTTTTTGGGTACTCTAAAGATTCAAAAGGGTACAAGCTGATCAATTTTAGCACAAACAAAGCCTTCATTGAAAGGAGTGTCCAGTTCCAAGAAGAGCCTTTAGCAGCAGTTGAAGTTGGAGAGTCTTCTTCACCACCAGAACCACTGAATGTAAGTGAAGAGATAAATGAGTTTGTTGATTCTGATATGTCTGATCATTATGATTCAATTGCAGATCCTAATAGTCCTACAATACCAAAATGGGAAGAAAATACCATTCATGCAACTGGGGAACTAGCCGAAAATCCTAGTGATTCTAGGAGGACTATATCTCAGTTTGAGAGTGCCCTGTGTATGAAAGACACTTTGTTTGAAAAGAAATTCTATCTGATGGTTGAATCATACCCATAGAAATATGAATATGCAGCACATGATCCAAGATGGAAAACAACCATGAAAGAAGAATTCAGCTCACTCCAGAAGAACAACACTTGGGAGGTGGTTGATCTTCCCCCAGGGAGGAAGCTAGTTCAATGTAAGTGGGGGAGGTGGTTGATCTTGCCCCAAGGAGGAAGGTAGTTACTAATCCATCTCTTGTGTGCAGGCTAAAGAAATCATTGTATGGGCTTAAGCAAGCCCCTAGGGCTTTGTATGCCAAGACTAATGGATTTCTGCTATCATTGAGTTTTGTTCGATGCAAGTATGATCCTAATGTTTATTTGAAGCTGATTCATGGTTCTTTGATGATTATTTTCTTATATGTGGATGACCTTCTGATTACAGGAAGCTCAAAGAATGAAATTGCCTCCTTGAACGATGCAATTTGGGGTTATTGAGCCAATTCTTGGGTCTTGAGATTGCTCAAACCAAACATGGAATAAATGTACATTAGTCCAAGTATGCTTTGGATTTTATGAACAAGTTCAACATGAAATATTGCAAGACAAGTAAGACTCCCTTCCTTTCAGGAGTTAAGCTTGAAGAAGCAGGTTCTTCTCCTATGGTAAATAATACACTGTATAGGCAACTGATTGGGTGTTTGTTGTACTTTACACATACTTGAACTAATATTTCTTATGCAGTAAGTGTGGCTTCAAGATACATGGATCAGCCTCATGAGATCCATTGGAGAGCATCCAAAAGGATCCTTAACTTTTTTCAGGGAACAAGGACTTATGGGATCTTCTACAAAGCTAAATCTGATCTTGATTTGATTAGGTTTACTGACAGTGATTGGGCAGGTGACAACACAGATCAAAAATCAATATCAGGATATGTTTTCACGCTTTCTGAAGGACCAATCAGTTGGTCAAGCAAGAAACATAGTGCCATTGCACTCTCATCTACAGAAGCAGAGTACAGAGGAGTTGTAAATGAAGTAACTCAATGTTTATGGTTGCAGGGGTTACTCGGTGAGTGTGGCTTTGAATCAGAATACTCAACTACTATCTATTGTGATAATCAGATTACCATTTGAATCTGCAATGATCTAGTTCAGAGACAAAGAACCAAACACATTGAGATCCATATGCACTACATCAGACAGCTTGTGCATGATGGCACCATTCACCTACTCTTCTATGCATCTTCAGAACAAGTAGCCGACATCTTCACCAAAGTTTTTTGTGAGAATACATTCAACAATCTCAAATCACTGCTGGGGATTTCTGATCATGCTGTGAAGCATGATTGATGACAAGATTTTCAAATTTTTTTTTACTATCCATGTTTAAGGGAGGATTTTTCCCACTGGGTTTTTGCTTCTTTCCTTGTTTAAATGGACATGCAATATGTAAAGGGTGACTAAGATTTGTTGCTAGGCCCTATATTTTTCTGATATTTTTCTCATAAGTCAGGCTTAAGGGGGGCCGTTAGAATAATCAACCCATAGTTAGCTACCTTAGACATTAATTAATCCATTTTTGTCTTATTTGTCTAGGTTCCATATTCCACCCTATGCAAGTTGTCCTCCGCGTGTCCAAGAAGGTCAAAATTGCTAAAACTAAGTCATGGAGCACTTGGGAAACCTCTTGGAATCAATTCTACTTTATTCATGAACCTCCCTAGTGCATATCTGCTTTTTCTGCTTTATTGCTTGCTTTTACTGAGTTTTATGGCAAAAGGGAAAGTATGACTAGGTGAAGTTGACTTGTTTTTTCCCTCATCATCCTCCACTATTTTCTCCTAATAAAAGCATGTATGATTTGTCCTTCCATCACCTATTATATTTCCTAATTGATTTTTCCAATTCGTGAGCTCCTAGGTAGATTTGGAAATTGCTTTATGCACCTATGGGGGATTTGACTAGATTTAGTAAGCACGCTTTTGACTAATTCGAATGGAATCCCAATGCATTCGAATATCTCATGTAATTATTTATTGTTGTAGCCTATGACTTCACAAGGTTGGATATTGTACACTTATTCAATATAGATTAGTTTTCTGCTCCATATTCAGTCTCCTTTGTGTGTAATTTGCATGTTTGATTAGCAATTTTTGTGAGTTCAATTGTTCTAACACCTGGGTTCAATTTCCACATAGTGCATATCATTTAGGGTCTTTTTGTTGGCTCAATACTCCTCCTATGGAGGTATCAGAAGCATCTCTTGATATTAGGAAGGGTAGGGACCAATTATTAAATTGAGCAAATAGATCTGCGAACAAACACACAACTCACAAAATAGATCACACAATTTACTCAGCAATTGAAGAATGAAACAGTGCAAAAAATGGCTTGCAGCTGTGAATGCTTTCATTAATAAAAAAGTAATTAGATAATAATTACAATGAAGTACAATGGATTTAATAGCCACATGAAATTCGAATCCACATGAGAAAATTCAAATTCATAGACTCTACTTGACTATAGGTAACTAAGACCTTGTCTAAATCACTATCGGAGGAATCAATAGTTAACTGACCTTGTCTAAACCATAACCGGAGTTCATCGAAGCTCTAAAACACAACTCAAGTGTTACATTCAGTGTTGAATAAGGATAACTGACTGTGGTAGGTGAGAAATGTGCCCCTCATGAGTGCAGTCAAGTAAACCTAGCGCTAACTAAATGTAGAGGACTAGAACTGAATGTAACTGACTCCTAACTTAGCTTGACTAGTCATTAACTGAACTGAACTGACCTTGGTTTGTTTCGACACTCCCAGTGGCTCCTAAATTGTAGGGATTGGTCTAGGAGGATCCTAAACTGATGCAATTAAGTGCAATCAGTGGTAGTAAGCCTCAGTTAGTGTTCCCCACACTTTAGTAACTGAAACATGTGCCCCAATTAGGCCAAGTGGACCCAATGGTGCTAATGACTATAAATAGACTAGATGGACTCTGTATTTAGACATGGCTCCTGATTTAGACATATGACCAAATTTGGACAAGGGAGGATTAATAATCCTAACACCCCCCCTTAGTGCTAACTTGGACAAATTATGGGACTTGGTAACTAAGACCATAGGTCACCCATTACATCAAGTAAAATAAACTAACTACTTAATACAAGGAGCTGGGGAAAAAACCACATGGGAAAACAGCCCCCCCTCTATCTAAGTAGGTAGAATCATGTCTCAAGTTTGAAAAACTTGAAAATATGTTGCTGCAATATTCATCTTCGTGAGGTAGGGAAGCAACATGCATGGTGTGCTGTGCACAGGTATTCTGGGGCCTGGCATGTAGACCTCTCCTTCTTCTCCAAAAATGATGATGGAAGAAAGGAGGAATTCTTGGGTTGTAGGGCATACCTGAGATTTATACCATTAACTTCGCACCAACAAAAGACCCATAGTGTTGGCCCTTTTGGTGACAACCTGCGAACAGGTTGCAGTCTCACCCGAAACAACTATGGGGTACCGCAGAATCAGGTTTCTGCAAGAAGAGAGGGATATTACTGTAAATTTAGCTTCTAACAATTATAATCATAAAATGCAGAGCTTTAACAGTTACATATTTAGCTTCACGATTAGATAAACAAGCAGTGCCTTGCTTAACCCTTTACTGGGAATTCCAGCGAAGTTAGTATTTAGCAGTGATCTTACTTATCAGTTATATATTTATAAATGCATAAAAGAACATAACAACAACACAACAAAAACCACAACACATGATATAACGTGGTTCACCCCCAGTTTAGGGGTTACGTCCACAGAACTGTGTTTTATTCAACTTTTTACAAATACCACAGTTCTGATCTACGCACTCAGCTGCAGATCCCTTCAAGTCCTCAAAGTCGTGCACACAGCTGCATATTTCCTTAATCACCCAAAACCCTCTACGCACACAGCTGCAGAGGTCGTCCATGCACACAGCTAGGACTTAACCTTCTTACAAACAAGCCTTAGCTTCGCATCAATTCATCTTACATCAAAAGCCTAAACTGACTTCTTTACAAGAGTGCTTATTTATAGTGCACTTATTACAAAACCTTGGGCTTAAACCATGGGCACCTCGAACCCTAAACCCTAGACTTAAACCATGGGTTTATTACAAAAAGAAGGTGTTTACTCAACCCCGACACCCCTAAGACTGTTTTGAGTCGTAACTCCGCTTACAATTTCCACAAAGACCCCAGAGTTACCAAAGTTAGGGACTGTTAAGGTGCATGCCCCAACAGGCCCCTAAGACTCACCAGTGTCCTGTCCTGGGACACTCTGCTATTTTTCAGGTGGGAGAATCTTGTTGGTGAAGACAAAAACAGCTTGCTACACCTGCATCGTCGTCCCTTCTGCGACTACTACCATGGCCACGGCTTGCTTGATCCTTCATCCTTAGTAGAATACATCCATCTCTTATGCTGCTGTCTGCCTCCGTCATATTTATGGTGGTCCTGGGGGTCATTGGGCCTTTTATCAGCAACCCCATTCTTCGAACTGCCTCCCATTCATGTCCTATCAAACATTTGACCATCCACAACTTTGAGTCCTTAACAGGCAGTACCCCTGTGTTTGCATGCCACTGAAATTTTGCATAAGACAAACAAGATGCCTCCATTCTTTGGGATCCTCCTGAGTCTTTCTTGAGGGGTTGTGAATTTCTTCGTTCCACTTAGAGTGAACTTCTACCTTAAATTTCTTTCTGGTTGATCGTATCTGCATTGGATGCTTTGGCGCTGGAGATGCCTCCTTGCAAGGAGGATTGCTCATAAGGTTCTACAGACGTCTCTCCCTGAACTCTTGTAACAATTCCTGGACTTCACGATCATTCGACATGGTGCTAACTGTAAACTCAAAGAAGTGCACAATGCAGGGGTCGGAGGCCGGTGTAGCTTCTTATAGAGTCCCACAACAAAATATGTCATCATGGTGCATTAATGATGCCAAATTTGATGGAATGGCAGTAAATCTAGTCCACACGACGCTAGATTTTCCAAAAATCTCATCATGACAGGCAGTTCACGTGCCAATGATGCCAAGTCGATTTTGTCCCGTGAGTCACGTTTTGGGCTGCGACACACTTTTCTTCTTCGACACAACCACTAACTTCAGCTTCGCCTCAATGAGTACCCTCGAAATAATATTCACCTTCGACCCATCCTGAACTATACGGAAACCAAACTTTAACCTTCAGACTTTGACAGTCTTCAACACTTCATAGCTTTGAGAACAACTTCATTATAGTCTAGTATCCAATTCCAACTGTTCTTGGTACTTAGACTCCCATTCTTGCTGTTACTCCTGATTAAGGGGTCCCGGTTTGTCCCTGTACTTCTTTAACCTACTTCTATTCACCATGGAAGGTAAAATTTCTCCATTCAATTTAGCTAACTGGACTGTGCCACCATTAGTAACTCTCTGCACTATGTATGGTCCTTTCCAATGTGTCTTGAACTTCCCCAGGAATTTCATGAATTTACTGTCATATAAAAGCACAAGATCACCATTCTGGAACTGCTTCTTCTTAATGTGTCTATCATGCCATGCTTTTTCTCTAGCTTTCTGTACTTGCTGCTAGAACCCTACAATGAATCTTTCCTCTTCAAGTTCTAGTATCTTTGCCAGCCTTTCTTTCATCATATCTGGGTCATCCATCTCTATAAAAGCATATATTCTGATGCTAGGGACAATGTACTCCATGGGCATGACTGCTTCTTGTCCATAAACCAACCTAAAAGGTGTATGGCCTATCAACTTCTTGCAAGTGGTTCTATAAGCCCATAGTACTGCTGGAATTCTAAGGTCCCAATCATTTCTGTTAGCATTGCAAACCTTCGTCATAGCGTGTTCAAGGATCTTGTTAAAGGCTTCGATAGTTCCATTTGCTTGAGGATGATAGGTTGTACTCTTATGATGATAAACTTGAAATTCTTCAGTCAATACTTCAATAGTCTTATTTAAGAAATGTGATCCTTGATTGCTCATAAGTATTCTTGGACACCCAAATCTTGACAAGATGTTATCGAAGATAAACTTTGCAGCTGTAGTAGCACTACAGGTCTTGACTGGTTGAGCTTTGGCCCAACAAGTAAGGTAGTCAGTTGCTGTGACAATGTATCTTGCTCCGGATTTCTTCGCAGGGGGATTGATAGGTCCAACAAAATCAATAGCCCATTTATCAAAGGGTTGTAAAGTTACCTGCAGAACTAGAGGCATCTCATCCCTCCTGGATGGTTTTCCTATCATTTGACAAATGTCGCAGCTGTGGCAATATTCTCTTGTATCCTTATGAATTGTGGGCCACCATAATCCGGCTGTCATAATCTTCTGTGCTGTAGCTTTTCCTGCGTAATGACCTCCTGCTACGCCAGAGTGTGCCTCAGCCAAAATTAATGGCTTTTCATGCTCTAGGATGCATCTGCGCAGTATTTCATCTGGTCCCATCTTATATAGTTGTCCTACTATTAAGGTAAAGTCAACTGCTCTAAGCACCAGCTGTTTCTTCTGCTGCGTTGTCATTTCGGCGGGTGCAAAACCTGTAGACAAATATTGAACAATATCTTGGAAATAATCACCAACCATCTGGATGGAAAACAACTGGGCATGAGGAAGACCTTCATCCAAACTAATGGGCTCTTCTCCTGACTTGAGCCTCGACAAGTGGTCAGGACCTAGGTTCAGTCTTCCAGGTTTGACTATGATCTCAAAGTCATATTCCTGAAACAGAATCAACCATCTACATATCCTTACACCTAGCATAGGCTTTTAACCAAATACTTCAAAGCAGAGTGATCAATGAACATCTTAAAATGTGATCCCAACAGATAATGTCGAAACTTCTGTAATGCATAAACCATAGCTAAACCTTCTCGTTATGTAGTAGTATAATTTTTTTCTGCTGTGGACAGTTTTCTATTGGCAAAAGAAATAGGGTGATCGATATTACCTTCACCGGACTAAGCCAATACTATTCCCAAAGCAATGGAGGATGCATTAACATGCACATGAAACTCCTTATTCCAATCAGAGAATACTAAGATAGGGGCAGTTACCATCTGTTCCTTCAAAATATCCAAGCTTGCTTGACACTCAGGTGTCCATTCAAACCTAATATCTTTCTTCAACTGCTTTTCCATAGGGGTTGTTATTTGAGCATATCCTTTAATGAATTTCCTGTAATAACCAGTATGACCAAGCATAGTGCACAGTTTTTTAACAGACTTCAGAGGTGGAAGGTTCACAATAATGGCTATCTTCGCAGGATCCATCATCAATCCTTGCTTACATACAATGTGACCTAGCAGAATTCCAAAAGGGGCACAAAAGATACACTTTTTCAAGTTCAAGGAAATATGATGCTGTCTACATTTGTCCAGCATAATTCTTAAACTAGATATGTGGTCTTTTAATAACCCGAAGATAGTCCAATCATCAAAATAAACTTCTAATAATTTATGTATGAATTCCTTAAAAGAAGAGATGACTACTTTAGAAAACATGGTAGGTGCATTCTTCAATCCAAAGGGCTTAACTGTATACTGGAAGGATCCCATTTCTATAGCGAAGGTTGTCTTATGTCGATCTTCTGGAGCAATTCTAATCTGATGGTAACTCGAAAATCCATCAGTAAAAGAGTACACTTCTTGACCTCCAACATTGTCTAAAACTTCATCTGTAAAGGGAGTGGGGAAAGGATCATGCAAACAGGCATCATTCAGCTTCCTCAGATCGACACAGATTCTGATTTCTCCCTTAGTCTTCTTTTCTTACACCACCATAGGACTGGCCCACTCGGACTCTTCAACAGGCTCAATGATTCCTGTAGCAAGCATCTTATCCAGTTCCATTCGGAATTTTTCCTTATACTTAGGGTTCAGCCTATAAGGGCGTTGTTTCACAGGCTTCACATCAGGTTTCAAAGGGATCTTTATCACTCCTATATCACCAAGGATACCTTTCATCTCTGAGAATTTCGTCGGAAATAGATCCTAATATTCATGGAGAAGTTGGGTCACCTTTCTTACCATTTCTTCATCCCAATAATCTCAAATGGTATCATACTTAGGGTTTTCTTTTGACCCAATGTTTACGGTCCACGTCTTCAGGGGTTGAGTCACTTCAAGTGCTTCAACTGCTGGTCCATGTACTTCGCAGTGTCCTTCTGACTCAGGAATGTTAATGGTGCGTGGATCGTCATCCTCGTCAATTGCGAGGTTATAACATTCTACTGCATTGGCTTCTTGTGCCTTCCAATCAGGTTGGTATTCTATTATTTCTTGATCATAAAATAATTTAGTATGGATTAACCTAACAGCTACGTCCAAAGCAGGAGAAACCTCATTAATAGAAAATGTCAGCACAAAACTATCAACAAGACAACCCAACTTACAGTACCATGGTGAAGCTCGACCTCCGCATACCAGTTCTTTGCTATAGGTTCCAGGGTGTGCACAGCCCTATGTACCCATTCTTCATGAGGTACATGCTTCCATTCCTCGTAGCATTGTTCCAAGTGTCCCTGAGGACTAGTCTTACCATTAAACCTACTTCGCACCTCCTGAGGTTGGTCCCTGAATCTTAAGCAAAGGGACTTTTGGCACGCTTCCCAACTATGAATGTACTCTTTGTGACCATTCCACCATCTGGCTGCTGTGGCTCTGAATGATGAATCCAGAGTCTCCATTTTCTGTGATTCTAGTACCTACTCTGAGAATTGCACAATAAACTCCTTTGGTTCTGTCGAACCATCAAGAAAAGGTAAGGTTCTTGTCCATGAGCTAAGCCATCTGAGAGACTTGGTAATTCTGGCACATCGATGGCCATGTAGCTCATACAATCTATTCTACCAATTCTCTAGGCCCTCATCTAAATCTGTCATGCAGGAGCTGTCACACTGCCAATCCATGATACCTTCGGTGGTAGTATCAACATAATCTTCTTCCTTCGCTGTGAAATTGTAGATGTGGTCCAAAACATCCTGGTCTTCATCTTTTACTGGCTCTGTGTATCTCTCTCCTTGAGAAGGATCCAATGGGACTATGACTCTCAGTCCTTTCCCTTCAAAAGTCATCTATTTCTTCTTCAGGTTGATTACTGCATCATTATCTATTGCCCATTCAATGCCTAGTAGTGCTGGATAGGGTTTGTTGTCGTCAATTATTTCAATTACCTCAAAGTCTGCTAAGGTACTGACTCCATCAATATCTACTGATACACTAGGGAGTCTTCCTAGGGGCACAATCTTTTGCTGATTGGCTAATCTCAACTGTATAGGGGACCATTCCAGAGTAGGTTTTCCCATTTGTTCCCATGTCTTCTTAGTTAAGACATTTACTTCTGATCCTAGGTCCAGGATGACATCAGTCATGTCATATTCTCCTATTTGATCATTCAATCTCATTTCCCTACCAGTTCTTCGGACTCTATGAGCAGTTTTTCCTTACCAGAACTTCGCTGAGGTTCGCAAGAAGCAATAACTTTCTGCAACTCATTTAAAGCATTCTGATTTCTCAAGAGCTTCATACAACTCTATAAAAAGGAGGACAGTGTACTTACTTTATCTGTCAAAGCTTCTTGCGGCTGCGACTGCTGCTGAGGTTGTTGCACAGGTACTACTGATGTGTTGGGGTCAGCAAAGTCTCTCTTGGCTTCCATAAATGTCTCTTTTTCTCTTTCAACATCAAATGCAAGGATTTTTTCTGGGGCCTTCTGAACCCAAGCCTCGGCAGGCTGTTTCTCCTTGTTCTACACTTCCGTCGTAGCTCCACTCCTGGTAACAACATTAATGGCTGGGACAGGTCGTTGCTCCACAACAATCATCTGAATATTCTGAGTAGGGGCACTATTTCTTTCTTGAATCTTCACTATCAGTTGCGGGCATTGCTCAATCACATGGTCGACAACTCTGCAATATCGACATGTTGTAGTTGGGTTCCAACAGTCTTTAGCAAGATGTCCTGCCTGGTTACAGTTATAGCACACAACCTGGCCTCGACCTCTGCCAGCCATACCACCACGACCACGACCTCCAAAAGCTCCATGACCTGATGTACTACCGTGGTAATCGTATCCATCATTGCCTTGGACATCATTTTGTAGCCGATAAGCATCGTAAGTGTGTTCTCTCATGAGGTCAAAGCTGCGACACTCATCTTCGTTGTGTCCCACTGATTTATAGAACTTACAATAAGGGTTCTTAGGGACTTGCACATACCTCTGCAGAAGATAGCAGTCTTCAGGTCGATGCTGGCCAGTTGTCCTACAGATCTCACAATATAGAACACTAGGGTTGAACGGGTTTGGTGCACCAGAATTCAGGAAATTTCTTACCGCAGGACACTGTTCCTTGTCGTGACCCTCTGTCCGAAATTGTGTACACCAAACCTCTTCATGAATAGCTTTTCCCCTTTTTCATATCACGAAGCTCCAGAGCCATCACTGCCAACTGCGCTTGTATTTGAGTGATACCAAAATTATCTTCGACCGTGGTTGTTTCAAGCTTCATAGCAATTTCCAAGGCCTCCTGCTGATCCGCAACCTTCTGTTGCATGAGTGGAGTGCTAATGTGTGGTAACAGAGCTGCGATGAACCATTCCTTATGCTGTGTTGGTCCAATAGTGAAACTGACTTGATCTAGAAGAACTTTGAACCTCTTATCAAAGTCCCACATTGATTCTCCTCGCTTCTGTTGGATTTCCTTTAGTTCACTGATACACTGCGACTCTGATTTAGGCTTCTTAAATTCCTTTATCATTGCTGCTTTTATATCAGCCAAGAAATGTTCTGAGTGCTGGAAAACTTCATGAACCAGGTCATAGCTCGGTCTCTGAAATAAGTAACCAGCTGCGCTCTTTTTGTATCCTGATCCCTAATGTTCTTAGCAGTCCACACTGCTTCACATAAAAACTAGAACTGTTCTGGATCCTCTGATCTAGTTCCTTTGAAAACAGGGATCTTAATGCCGTCATTCATATGGGCCATCATGGGTGTAGGGGGGGAGGGAGGGGGACTGGTAGTAGGCGGGTGGGAACTTACTGGGGTAGACTGACCTACGACAGGAATACTCAAGCTAGGGTTACTTTCAGACTACGACGGGTTTTCAGGGATAATAGGTCTTCGCTGCGGGGTTACCGGAGGGTTTCCAACAGAAGGGGTTTCGTTGGGCTCTGATACTGCTTGACTTACGGGGTTAGACTCGGTATTCTGACCTAGGGTATAGGACTCAAAATTTGTCTTGTACCTTTTTCCACTTCGTAGCAAACCACTTTGCTCGTCGAAGGTACTTTCACTTGCAAACATAAGTTAGTATTGCTAAATCTAACAGTCTGATTCAATGAGAAATATACCTTTTTCAGCCAATAGCATTTTAATTCTCAAACTAAATGAATTCAAGTACTTACCCCTTGGTCCTTTGAATAATTGTCGTTCGGCTTCGCTGAAGGACGTACTTGTGTCAATGGCGAACTCCGTCACAAATGCTTCAAGGGTTCGCGTTGTCCAGAAATCAACAGCGCGGGATATCTCGTTGTTCACTGTTTTCAGTATATTAATTCTTGCGGGGGTCCAATCAAGAAATTGACGTTCTTGGAATTTCGTCCTTCTCTCTGTTAACCTGGATAACCACTGGTGCAACTCTATGTGTATACTACCAAAGAAAATTTCATACACATCAGAAAAAACATACCTTTGTAAAAAGTCATTTGCACTACGACGCGGATCTTTGTTCTCTTGTACAGCAAAGTTCAGATAAGTCTCTTCAATCAAATCACCAATTTATTTCACTGAGGGTCTCCAAAACATAGCCCTCGAGGTACGACGTAAACCCCTCTTGAGCAGATACTGAGTTCAACTGGGAATGGAACCAATTTGGTGGTCTATAGGGCAGACCCAGGCTTTATACCATTAACTTCGCACCAACAAAAGACCTACAGTGTTGGCCCTTTCGATGACAACCTACGAACAGGTTGCAGTCTCACCCGAAACAGCTATGGGGTGCCGCAGAATCAGGTTTCTGCAAGCAGAGAGGGATATTACTGTACCTTTAGCTTCTAACAATTATAATCATAAAATGTAGAGCTTTAACAGTTACTTATTTAGCTTCGCGGTTAGATAAACAAACAGTTCCTTGCTTAACCCTTTACTGGGAATTCCAGCGAAGTTAGTATTTAGCAGTGATCTTACTTATCAGTTATATATTTATAAATGCATAAAAGAACATAACATCAACACAACAAAAACCACAACACATGATATAATGTGGTTCACCCCCAGTTTAGGGGTTAGGTCCACAGAACTGTGTTTTATTCAACTTTTTACAAAAACCACAGTTCTGATCTGCGCACTCAGCTGCAGATCCCTTCAAGTCCTCAAAGTTGTGCACACATTCGCAGGCCTCTTCGCACACAGCTGGGACTTAACCTTCTTACAAACAAGCCTTAGCTTCGCATCAATTCATCTTACATCAAAAGCCTAAACTGACTTCTTTACAAGAGTGCTTATTTATAGTGCACTTATTACAAAACCATGGGCTTAAACCATGGGCACCCCGAACCCTAAACCCTGGACTTAAACCATGGGTTTATTAAAGAAAGAAGGCGTTTACTCAACCCCGACACCCCTAATACTATTTTGAGTCGCAACTCCGCTTACAATTTCCACAAAAACCCTGGAGTTACCAAAATTAGGGACCGTTAAGGTGCGTGCCCCAACAGGAATGTAACCTTTGTCTCCTGCTGAATGAAGAGGTGTATGATCATATCCATTCTTCTGAATGTAGTGAGACTGACCCCTTGCCATATAGCATCTTACAGAGAGTTTATTGCATCTCTCTGAAGGAGGTAAGATTGCATGGCATAGCGCGAGGGTCTTTCCTTTCTGAGTGTCAGGTGAGTTTCCAGTCATCTTCCTAACTTCCAGTTTGGAAGTAGGGACTAAATCTAGATTTGAGTCACCTTGAATCTCAATCTCATAAACTGATAAAGATGGATCTGCAATAATAGTAGAAGTTGTAAAAGAAGTAGATGCAATGATTTTACCTTCCCTTGCAAGTGGCTGCTGAGAGTGCATTGGTTCTGAAGGAGGAATGAAATGTAAGAACTCATATGCTTTTGAAGCATGATTTGTAGTACCCTTTGCTATGATACTACCAGTAGAGATATCTGTGATCTCCACTGAGTCAGTACCAAAGATCACTCACTTTGGAGATCTAGTATGGGTCATTTGATACACAGATAACAGGTTTGAAGCTAGGGAGGGAACAAATAGCAAATCTTTGAACCTTCCATGTTCGAGTTTGATAGAGCCCTTCCCCTTTGTTTTGACTTTACTGTTATTTCCCATCTGAATACTATGACCATCAAAGGACTAAAAATAAGAGAATGATTCTCTGGATGCAGCCATATGGTTGGAAGCTCCAGAATAAATGAGGAAGACATGTGCTGATGTGTAGCAAGCCTTCAGTGCATGGCCTTTCCTTTGGTATTCTTCATCTTATTCTTCATTAGAGTCATCCTTACTTGCACTAGCAGGTACATAGATGTTATTTTTCTTCAAAATAAGAGCCATTTCATTAATTTTTCTTCTCATACAGGAGCTTTCTGAATGAAAGCCCCTTCCACAGTAAGAGCAGAAGACCTTTCCTTTGCCATTCTTCTTGCTTCTCTTCGAACCTGAAGATTCTTTTTACTGCTCTTTCTTCACAGGAGACTCATCCCTTTGCTTCCCTTTGTCATTTGCTACCTTATCTCCTCTTACAACTAGAGCTAGATCTTTGGAATATCGAATGATCCCCATTTGGATCAATTTATCATTCTCAGAAATAAGAGATTGGATGAAGGCATTAAGAGTGGGCATATTCCCATTTGGAGTAGTGAGCCTTATTGTTTGGAAGGTGGATACAAATACTGAGTAGTCTGCATTGAGATTTGTGAGAATGGAAAGGATGAGCTTATCTTCATCCTTCTCCACTTTGCATTGCTTCAACTGATATATCAGGTTCTTGAACTTTGTGAAGAATTCTTTCAGAGATTTGAAATTGGATGGATTGAGAGTAATCAAATCACTTTCTAGCTGATGGATCCTCATATCATCCTGCTTATTAAATAAGGAGGCAAGCTTGTCCCAAAACTCCTTAGGAGTATTCAATTCTTGGATGTGGAATCAAATATCTCTAGAGAATGAGGAAAGCAAGTGTCCATGTGCTTCATCAAGCCTGTTCATGTACTTAGCTTTGTCTTTATCTGAAAGTTGGCTCTGCCTATGTTTCTTCTATGAGTCTGAAGAGATTCTTGGTGCAGAGCATTACCACCATGTCTTCCTTCCATTGGTGATAGTTGAAGGGAGTGAGAGGCTCCATTGGATGAGCCATTTTGAATGTAGTAAGAAGGAATGAGCTGATGTATTGAATGCAGTGAGGAGAAAAGGCTGCTTGTAGTGAATGTTGTAAGAAAAGATGATAACATGTCACACAATCAAACATGCAAAGTAAGGTCGATAGTCTGCAAGTTTAGAATTTCCTTCACACCCAGCATAGTTGATCAAGCGAGCTTGATC
>LPNX010068053.1:94504-126898 GCA_001517045.1 Pseudotsuga menziesii | reverse complement strand
TCCTGTCCTTGTACGGACAGTCAGCGCATCTGTGCCCTTCTTTGTAACAAATAAAGCATTGAGTAGGTCGACGACTTCGTATTTCTCGACTTCCAACGAATCGAACTGTTCTTCCAAACCCTGGTCGTCGATTGTCATTTCGACGGTCGTAGCGTCGGCCCTCATTTCGTTGCCCATTCTGATTATTGTTATTGTTCTGCTCTGTGCTCTGTGCTACAGCATTTGTCTGATAGACGGCCTGGTAGTTTTGTCTATTTTTGAGGTTGAGATGGCAGTCGGCTGTGTTGTGATTTGCAGTTTCGCATATAGCACACCAGGAGGCTTTGCCATTCTTCATATTGTAAGGACAGTCGGCGGTGGAATGGTCTCCTCGTTCTTGGCAGATGTCACAAAATGCTTTGGTCTGTACAAAACGGACATCTTGTCGACTGAATTGCTGTCGACAGTTATCCTTTGTATGTCCGGCTGTTGAACAGCTAGTACACCAGATGTCTTGGTTCTTAAGTGTGAGCTCCTTCAAGGACTTCTGCATATTTTCCAGCTATTCTTCTAAGCGGTGGTCGGTCGGGCAGGCAGGTATGTCTTCATCCATCTCGACCTGCAAAGCTTTTGTCAACGCATCCTCGTACGATTTGAAGGTCTCCAGACTGATGTGTCGACGAATTTTCTGTGCAAGTCCTGCAAGGAACCATTGGATGAGTAATTGTTCATCGATGACATAGTCCAACTGACTCAACAGATCCTTCCATCTTTTATCATAATCGCGGACTGTTTCTCCTGGCTTCTGTTGGGTCGTCTTCAGCTTCTTGTCTGCCAGGTGTTTAGCATCGGGAGTCTTGAAGAAGGAGAGGAATTGTGTTTTTATCTCTGATTTTGTTGCTCTAGGCTGTCTTTCAGTAAATGTCATGTACCATGTGAGATCTCTTTTCCGAAGGGCTCCTGCGAACTGGGCTATCTGTCGGTCTTCTTCTGTTACTTTGTTAGCCTCCCATATGGACTCGCAGACAAACCAGTGTCGTCTGGGGTCTTCGTCACCCTCATAAAGGGGAATCTGAGCAGATCCGTGACCCATGTCGGAGTCACTGTCACTACTCTCTGATGATGTCGGGGTTGGAGGTGGAGGAGGGGGTGGGGGAGGTGGTGTTGTAAGGGGTGGGGTTGTTGAGTCGGACGAATCTGTCGGGGTGACGATGGGGTTTTGGTCGACGGAACTTGTGCTCCCGTCGGGTGTCGAATCTTTCTTGTCGAATAACAGATTGTTGATAATTTGTCTTCTTAACGACTCGCTGTCACTTTGTGTGCCCAGGTCTGACTCTTGTGTATCTTCTGAAGTTGTGTGTGGCAGGGGGGGTGCTCCTTCATGTGTCGGCAGGAGCAAGTGGATACTATGAAAGGAGGGTGCCGTTTGAAAGGTCACCCAATTACCTTCGATCGGTCGACGTATGATGAGATGTCGACCCGGGTATGGTTCATCGCCTAGTCAGCTCCAGAGCGTAATGTCACCAGCTCTTAGTCGAAGGTCATCTTCAATAATAGTTTGTATTCTGGTATGCGGACTTACTGTGGAAAGGGTTACTCCTTCGTCGGGAACAATTAGTTGGAGAGCTTCTGGCTGCTCTATCCACATTTCATCATCTTCAAGGGACACCTCTTCTTCTTCGCCTTCCGTGCGTCGGTCATGACCCGACTCTGGCGGTACTTCATCATGGTCGGTCGCCTTAGGGTTTTGCTGCAGCTCTGCGGCCCTTTCGCGTCTGGCTTCCCTTTTCTTCTGTCTTTCATCCCTTTCGATTCTCTTAATGTCCGACATACTGTAGTACAATACTATGCCTTCAGTTCCTCTTCGGTTGATTATGCATTACTGGTGACGACGAATCTGGTTGACTAGGATCCACTATGCTCTAGGTCCGACACACGACCAGCTACCCCCCCATAGCCTACCCGATGCTTTTTAGAAAGCTCGGATGGTGTCTACTTACTCAGGAAGTATTCCCACTCCCTTTCAGCAATGAATTTTTCCCACTGCTTCTGCTTCTCCGCCCAGTTAGTGTTTGAGGGTGGTTCACGTAATAGAGGTCGAGGTTCGACAATGTGCCCTACTCCTTTCTCTATCAGAAACTTGAACAGTAAAGCCGGTAAGGAACACAAGAATTGATCAGTAAGTTCTGTGAAAAATTTCTGTCGGACAGTTTCCACAGAGGTCCTGTCTTCGACTGCCTGTTCCTCACAGAAGTCGTCGGCTATCTTTTCGAACCACTCCGAGAGATTTGTACGTCCTCCTCGGATCAGTTTCTGGAGTAACTGTGCTTCTTTAGTCTTGTCTGGTTTTCTCATCCAAAAGCTGCTTCAGTAGATGTGGCACGGATTCGACAAATTTTTCGTGAGTTTCAGTGAAAAATCTGGCTTTTGCTTCTGCGACTGTCAATCTGTTCCTTCTTGCGTAATTTTGTATATAGTTAGCAAGTTTTCGCTCCCACCAGTCCTTGATCTCCTGCTCTGGTATCATATGTGAGCCTATATTCCAGTTATGTACTACCGGCAATGGAACCAATGTTGTAATCTCACAGATCACATAAGGTTACCAATAATACATACAAAAATACACAGAGTATTCTCAGATACAAGAGACAAGAACTGATAAGATGAACAGATTATATTATTCCCAATAGATCATACAAAGCCAAGAACTGAACTACTTTCTTGAGTGGCTCAACAGCCTAATATACAGGTTACAAACAGTTACAATCCTAACTACCTGTCGGTTCACCGAACCGACACGACTATTAGTTAACAGACTAACTACTGTGTTTACTCAGCCGACCGACATAGTCGGTCTCTCGACTTAGTCGGCTGATCGACTAAGTCGATCTTCGTTCAAGTCGACTTATGTCGACTTGCTCCTTCTACACTCCTCTTTCCTTACTTAGGCAGAATTCTATGTAAATTCTGCCCTTCTATCCTAGGCCCAACATCTTGTTTACATACTCTTTACCATTATCAGTATGAAGGATTTTTATCTTGTTCCCACTTTGATTCTCAACCAAGTCCTTCCAAATCTTGAGAGTCTCAAAGACTTCAGATTTGAGCTTTAGGAAATAGAACCAACATAACCTTGAGAAATCATGTATGAAAGTGAGAACGTACATTGATCCTCCATAGGAGGGAGTGGGAATATGACCAATGAGGTCTAAATGCACCAACCCAAGTACTTGTGTAGCTCTCCTTTCCTTCCCTTTCTCATAGCCATGCTCTGGATTCTTTCTCACCACACAATCAATAAATGCACCATTGGGGGTATTGATAGGAGGTATCCCTTCTACCATGCCATTCTTGTTAAATTCCTGGAGGTATTTGTAGTTCATATGGCCAAATCTCTCATGCCACAATTTATTGGTTTCATTGGCATGAGATAGAAGCACTTTTCCATTGAAGTTTGGAAGGAATTTGGAGAATTTGTAAATTCCACTTTGGTGATCAACATACCCCAATGCCACCACTTTGTTGGAGGATATTTCAGCTATCTTAACCTCATATGGAGTAAATGTTACTCTCTTGGATTCTCTAGTATGTGTCAATTGGTATACTTATAGAAAGTTCACTGCCAAGTCTGGTACAAATAGGAAATTGTTGAAACATCCATCTTCAAGATCGATCCTTCCAACTCCCATGGCTTGGATATTTGAATCATCACCCATTCGAAAATTTGGGCCATTGTCTGAATACATGGATGTGAAGAAATATATGAGATAGGCCATGTGCCTTAGTGCTCCTGAATCAATGATGAAGGTTGAAGAGTCCGAAGAACCAACAACCAGTGCATGGAACCTCTCTTTGTTGTCAAAACCTAAACTTCCATCCTTCTTCCTTGTGCCCTCTAGGTTTGGGATGTTGTTCTTCTCCAATAGCTACGCCATCATATCAATGGTTTTCTTCGTGCATGCACTCTCTAGATGCCATCCCTTGTGGAAATAGTTGGAATTGGTCTTCTCATTTCCCTTCTTGTCCTTGTCCTTGCAAGGATTCAAATCTCCATCATGAATTTTTGGTCTATCTTGTTTCTTCTTCTTTGGCTGTTTTGAATCCTTGTATTTATTCTTGCATTTGGATGCATTTGAAACCCCTGCAGCAAGAGATTGGTCCTTGCTCATTTTGGTGGTGCCCATCTACACTAGCTTATCTTGATCTTGGGTCAAAGAATATATGAAGCTTTCTACTGATAGCATTTGTCAATTTCGAATAGTTATCTTTCCAGAGTGAAATGTGCTTACAAACATAGAGTATTATGGCCCTAGCTTTGAAAGGATTGACAGTATGAGTTTCTCTTCTTTCTTTTATATTCCACACTGCTTGAGTTGAAGCACCAAAGACTTGAATTTAGTGAACTAATAATGCGCTGGACTCAAGGTGATGAGCTCATTTTCGAGCTGGTGCCCCATCATTTCATCAATTTTTGCAAAGATATCTTTGAGCTGAGCCAAACTTAATTTGGGGTACCTAAAATGTCAACATGAAACATGAGATCTCCCAAAATTTTGAGACATAACATTCCAAAAGCTTCATCAATTCTATTGAAATACCTTGACTTCTCTACTGCAGAATTTGGTTTGACCTCTGTCCCCATGGTGACCCTATAGAGACCTTTGGAAATCAGCTGGATAAACATCTCATACTTCCATTTGAATTAGTTGAATGGTGTTATCAAGACATGAGTTTTATCCATCTCTAGTTTTGCTAGTGGTGAAAATTGCTGAATGTACCTGCAATGAAAACTCACAAATTTCTCTGGAGAATCACTATGATAGCAAATCAAACACACTGAATTTGATTTGTAGCTTCAATAATATTTGATTCCATGTGATAATTGATTCACATATGGAACTAGAAGACAAGAAACGCTCACAATTTGCTCTAGTTTGCAAAACAAGCACACAAAATATTGAAAGAGTAAAATTACACACACATGTGAACACAATAGTGGATATTATTAACACTGAAAACTGTCTAACATTTGAATGTCTTTATAAAAAAACATATATTAAATTTGGGAAAAATCATGAGGCTTAGGAAGCCATTTGGGAGTGCACATGTGTCATAACTAGATTTGAACTCCATCCCCCCTAGGTGGACCAATTAGCTCTCGAATCACCCCAAACGGTAAGGAAACCTGGTGTGAAAGTTGGTGTGGAATACTGGAGCATAAATTAGTCTATGGCAGGCATGGGTGAGAAAATATAGGTGTGGGAGTGGCTCAAGGTAAACAATAAATGCACTAGAAGGGACACAATTGTCTAAAAACATCACTAGCGCCCCTAGTCAACCCAAACTCCACAAAAAGAGGAAGGGGAGTGCTCCAATAATTAATGAGGGAGAACATGTTCCAGGTCAACCAAGTTAGAGCACTGGTGTGTATGTGAATGGGCCAAAATAATTAGTTTACTTCCTAGACCAATTTCCCTAAGTCTAAACCATATCAATCAATTCATAGAAGCAAAATAAATTGACTAAGGTATAAAATAAGGCACTAAGGATGGATTAATGTTCTAACAATACTCAAATACATTTAAAACATACATTACCTGAAACCTATAGACATCTAGATTTTACTTGGTTTAAAAAACTATTTAATGGACAAAACTAGATCGAAAATATCCCCCTCTTTGTTGACTATAAATTCTTATTTTTCTTCTAGGGTTTTGCATATCTAAATAGGAGGTTGAATTTTCTCCATGGTTACAAAATTTACATACTAGTATAGTTTTTGGAATACCTGGGATAAACAAAGGCTTGATATAGCTTTGAATATGACTTGACAAGAGATAAACTAATGCATTGTCATCACCTTTCTTGTAAGAAATTCATTTCCTTACACATTAGAACCTTAATGATAATGAATTTCTAAAAAATAAACCATTATGTGGTCATGCATATGTTGTTGGGATATAATAAACCCACTTAATACTTAAGATACAAAATTTAATCAACATTTGATTAATTTCCTACCCACTAGCCTAGATAATTGGCATCTACTTGCACCACATGGTCAAGAATTGCCATATATACCCCATGAGCAATTTTATCCTAATTCTGGTTTGATCCTTCCAACTTTATTGACTGCCAGAATTAGCAACTATGCCTTCCTGCAGATCTGCCTTTAGACTGCTTTATTCCTGCTTTTTAGTGGACAAGGCAAAGCTAGTCAACTAGGTAACTACTAGCTTTTGTGGCCAACTCATATTCCATGATTTTATCTCCATATTCCATGATTAGCAATATTTTCCTTTACACATCATCACTCACTCATGCCTTAGATAATTCATGAGCTCTTGGTCTAATTAGGAAACTACTTTATTCACCTATGGGGGTTTATAATATTTAGTAAGCCTTCTTTATGAGTTGTATCCTAACAACTCTATTTTAATTTATAAGAATGTATTACCTATGTAATAATATCAATCATCATTCATTGATCATTCCTTATGTGTGTTCATGATTATTCTTCTTTTCTCCTTATGCCAATTCGTTGCAATTCTCTGTGAGGTTAATTATGTGCCTAGATCCATAGATTGTTTATATATTTCTTTCTTCCATCAAGGATCTAGAATTTTGACATGGTATCAGAGCCTAGGATATCAAATATCTACATGAAATCATAGCTTTGAGATCTCATTAATTAATCCTTCTTTTCATATTTGTAGGTTTATTTTGTAGGTACAACTTCAAATGGATTCGAGAGTATGAATTCCTCTTATTGCTCCATTCACAAGCTATTCAGAGTGGGAAATGAAGATGATTTCATATCTAAAGAGAAAAAATATCTATGATATATCTATTGAATCGGGGGAAGAGTATTATGAAGAGATAAGTGACTGGATGAATGACTCTTATAGAGATTTTGGATCTATATGTCTAGCTATTGCTCCAAGCATGAGCTAGCTTATTCATTCTGCTAAATACCCAAATAATCTCTGGACAACATTGGATAGAGTTTTGGGCAAGCATAATGAGTATCCTTCTAGAAATTTGGAGAGCACCTCTAGGTCCTCAATGATTTCTCTCTCTCAATATGTCTCAGGCTCTACAGTCTCTGATGAAGTTGTTCATGATGAAGAAGTCTCTCATGCAGTTCTAGTTGCTACCATTTTCTTTGATTCAAATGCTTCCTCCTTCAATCAAGAAGCAAATATTAAAGATCCATATTTTATGTCTCTCTTGAAGTTGAAGATATTGATTCATATTTTTTGGCAGGAGGTTTTGGGATAAGTTAGTTGTGTAGCATCGCAGATGCTGCGTAAGGTCAAAGATACCACACAAGGTGGAAAACGACGCACAATTCGGAGTTAGAATATTTTATGTATTTTTGGTCATCTTTTGTAGTTTTGGACCACATTTTGTGGATAGCGGTCAGTATTTTGTAGATTCTGTTAAGAATTAGTTAGGAAGTTGGTTAAGTGTACCACTGATGTAAAGGTGTAATCCTATACATAGATGTCAAATGGCAAGTATTGAGTCTTCTTAGTCGTTGTTTTGGAGAGATATCTCTAGATGATTTTTGGCACTAGTTGATATGTTTTGAGAACTCATGTTTTACGATGGAAGTTAATATGACATGACAGAGGCTGAGCGGAATTGTTGTCTCTTTTACTATTTTCCTGTTTTTTTGCGATACAAATATGAATGTAATGTGTATCTGTGACATGGATCTATGATTGATGTGATGTGTTTCTGCTTTAAATGATGGTATAATGCTAGATCTGTTTGCGCATCAATGTCTTTGCTGTGAATCATTTATGTTATTGTTATTTGTTGAATGATAGTACAATTCTGTTAATGCATAATATGAATGATTAGATATATGGAATAATGTTACAATGGGTCACTAAGTAGACACATGGTCCTTCTTCATACTGCGGAAACTTGGTTCCATCAGCTCTCCCTCGAACATCTCGGGTGAGACTTCATCTACTCTACAGGTGTTGTTGGACGGGGTAAAACCTATATGGGACGGTGCTCAGGGAGATCGCGGTGGTTTGGGTGTCGACAGAGAGTGAACCCCTAACGACTAAGTTTGTGTCAACAAATGGTTTTGCTATTGGGACCTTAGTTCGAAGAGGAGGGAGGACATGTTGTGGAATCCAATGAAACCAGAGATCCAAGACTGGTTTGACCAAAAGATAAGGGAGTTTGTTGAGAAAGAGAATCAGAACCCTAGACTGATGACGAATCAATGGCTGGAAGAGTATATACACAATGGTCATCACAAGTACTTTTTCTCTAAGTTTTTGATCATCTTGTATGAGTGCTTGGCACGCTTGACATATCAGAAGACTAATTTTCAAGGAGGTGGACCAACTTCCTGGACCCCAGAATTGATCCATGAGTTGCAGGAGGTAGATAACAGAGCGTTAAGGGCTGTTGAAGTTTGGATTGATAGTATCTTGGAAGGATATATCACTGAGTTCGTGGTCGATAGAACTAAATCCTATATCGAAAGCATAAAGGGAGTTCTTCAACGGACCAAGGGGTAGGTTCCTGTTGTCTTTACAATTGTCCATTAAGATGCTTATCTATGAAAAGGGAATATTAAAGATGCACCTTGAGTAGTAGAGTCCTGGTGTGTGGAGGCTACGGGTATCATGGAGACGAGGGTTGGATGGAATGATACAGGGTATATGGATGGAATTTACGACGCGAATATGAGGTAAGCCGAGGAAGGAAGTGATCTTATGAGAGGAGGAGAAAGGTTTTGATAAGAGAATAGGCATAGGATAGGAGAAATTCCTGATGCAAACGAGACACAAGGCCACAAAGGAAGACCAGATGGGACAAAGTGACCCTACAGTGACGAAGGAGATGACCAAGATAGGCCCAAGACAGAGAAAGGGCCAACCTAGAGAAACAACATACCCACACCTCCATGCACTACTCCACACTCAGGAAGGAACACAAGTTCGACACCGCTGTGTTATACATGTCAACTACATTCTAGTAATAGTAGATCGATGACTGTAGGAAGAAGGCCCATGATGGATGGAGACGATGCGAAGTTTCCCTTGTTTCATGGGAATGGGACTGAGGATCCCGAACAATATTGGTTATTATGTGAAGCGGTATGGACTATCAAAAAAACTATAGATAATGAGGTTAAGAAAGGTCAATTGGCAATGACCCTTCGGGGTCGTGCACTAAATAGGTTCATGAAATTTGTACAAGTCCCTATGGGGGCCCCATCGAAAATATTGGCTGAAGTCAGAAAAGGATTGATTGAAGAGTTCATAAAAACAAAATACGAGGCACAATACATTATAGAATTGAAGGAGATTAAGTAGTATTCCAATGAAACTATTTGGGATTTTGATCAAAGGTTTAAGACACTAATGGCAAGATTCATCTTTGAGATGAGCAATATTCAGCATAAGGAATGGTTCATCATGGTGTTACTATCTCATATCAGACTATTGTTGTTACAACAGAAGATCGTGACATAGAGAGAGGCTATAGATATCACAATGAAGTTATATGCTTCTCAAGTTGGTGATAATGCGATTGGGATTAATTAGATCTAGACGCAGGTGGTGAACTTGATGCTCCAATTGCAAGATATTAAGAAAGAAACAGAAAATTGTGAATAATTTAGGTGTACTAGATGTCGTGCAGATGGATATACTAAGGATAACTGTCTGGATTTCCGAAACTACCTATTGTCTGGAGCACCGAACCCATTGAGTTGTGGTAGTGTGCCATGGTTCTGTATTTGTCAAGTATATGGACATCGACATGAAGATTGTGGATAAATGCAGAAGATGGTAACAAAGATGACAAATTTATACTGTACATTCTGCCGATCTATCAGGAATGAATATAAGGATTGCTATGCATATGATATGTACTATGTAAAGGGAGAAGACCACCGAACAATACAAGAATCTATGCTGCAGGTGGTACAACCGCCACCTCAACTGCAGTTCATACCACAACAGTAATCGTAGATGAAGTTTGTACTGCAACCACAACTACAACCGTAGTTTGTACCAAAACCATAGTATAATCAGATGCAAATGGCTCCACAACAACCACAATATGTTCAACCACAACCGTATGTTCAGCAACAAATTAATTCCCCACAATAGCAATTTAATCAACCACTGTATCAGCAGCAAGGAGGATTCCAAGGAGGATGAGGTGCAGGCTTTGGTCGAGGAGGAGGACAAGGTCATAGACCGGTGCAATGTTATAACTGTAGAGTATTGGGACATTATCAGAGAGATTTCCCACAATTTCAAGCGCAATGTATGTATTGTATCGCTGCCGATCGCACTGTTGAGAATTGTCCACAACTAATCGCAAAATGGTAGGTAGGGAATGTGCCTCAGTTGCAGAAACAGAATCAGAATCAATTGCAGAACCAAAATCAACTTCATAACTAGAACCATAACGTGAATCAACCTTTGAATCCACTGATGAACCAGAATCAGGGACCGACTATCACGATGATTTCAGTAGAACCAAGAACATAAGATGCTGATGTTGTTGTCATTACTCATGGAGGAGTGACGATGGGAGATGATATCCCATGTCCACAAATTTGGTTGGATGCGAAGAAGAAGGTGCAGTTTGATGTCGATGTTGAAAGGGACACATTTTTTGAAGCACATGATGCGATAAGAATAAATCCTAGTAAGTTACCTATCTATGAGATGCCAAATGATTTTGATTCCACTTCGGTAGCATGACCATTGTGACAGCATGGTACCTTGCAACATTTCCTTAAAAATTGTTTGTTGTTGGAGAGAGATCCTAATGCTCTTACCGAGATTGAGAGTCTGTTGCATCGATTGGTCAAGGGATGGAAAGAGTCCATGGTGAACTCTTTACATAAGAAAAATACAAGAAAATAGATGCACATGAGTATTCAGATTGGGGACTATGAGGTAGATTCACTCATCTTGGATCTAGGCTTAGACGTCAATATTCTGACAAGGTAGACATTGCAAAATATGGGAAGCACAAAGTTGGCTTCGTGTCCTGTACAACTGTGACTGGCTAACCAGGTCAAAGTAACACCAATTGGGTGAGTTCCACACCTTGCTGTGGAAGTCGAAGGGATGAAAACTTATGCGGATTTTGATTTCATTGACATTGTCAATGGTGGAGGATCCTATCCTGTGTTGTTGGGAATTGGATGGGACAATGATAGTTTAGCAGTGATAAACTTTAAGATGCATGTTATGACTTTTGAAAGCCATGACATCAGGGTCATTGCTCCGATGGATCCGACTGAAGGGAGAAGGTATGTTGAGCCGGTGAGGGATGAAGTTACAAACACATGGGATCATGCATGAAACATCTCAGAGGATTAATCCATCTAAAAGTCGATGGTGAGCTTGGTTGGAGTAGTTCGAGATCTGCATCTTTTGACTTTGATGATGTGGTAGAGAATTGGAAGAATCACATGCATGAGATTTCAATAAGAAAGTGTGGCTTGATCACATAATCACTGTGCCGACTTGTGATTGAGATTGCTGAGTTACCAATATATGAAGGACTGCATGAGTTATCTATTTTTCTAGTTGAATTTGAAGATAAGGTGTCAGAACCACATTGATTGCTGGCGTTGGATGGAGTGCTGAAGGTTACTCTAGCCCATTGGTGGGATACCCATCATAAATCGATCACTGGCTGGTCGCAATGTCAAATATTCATGACAATTTGCTTTGGTAATGTAGAAGAGTACCATGTTGGAAGGTATGATGGCCAGAATAATCCTGGCGATCATTTGATTGAGTGTCATACCTTGTGGGAATCACGACCAAAGGATGAGTGGGTCCATTCCTTTATCCACATGTTGGATGATATGCCACGATCATGGTATGTATCATCTAAGTTGCACAAAGAAATTATTATGTGGGAAGAGTCGACGATCTGTTTTACTCACACCTTCAGTTTCACGAATACAAATCTATCTATTCATGATGCACTGTAGCACATCCATGACGTTGTTCTGAAGAAAGTACCAGTTGCATATCTAGTGGATCCACATGTACAATTTTCGATGCAGTCGATGATGGAATGCTATAATGTGACTAGAGGTTTTGAGGATGGTGATGATCTACGGAATATCAATATTCTAGAAACAAAAGTGATTCAGGATGTCGCAGCACCTAATGTACCGACGAATCCAATGAATCAACCATTAAGAATTAGGAATGTCAACGTTGGAACGGAGGATAATCCAAAGTTTGCAAATATTGGGGACTACTGGGATGAAGAGACCATGGAAAATATCACGTATCTATTACATGAATTCCAAGATTTATTTCCTATGAATTTTTTTGAGATGAAGGGAATACTAGGAGATTTAGGAGAATGAAGATCCCATTGAATCCCGATGAAAAACAAGTAAGGCAGTGGCCATATCAATTGAATCTGTGATATAAGGAGAGGGTCAAATCTGCCCTGGATAGAATGTTAGATGCTGGAATAATTGAGCCAATTGAAGAATTAGAATGGACCATTCCTATGGTCGTCCAAGATAAGAAGACATGTGAGGTTCATATTTGTGTCAATCTGAGAAATTTGAATGATTCCTGTTAACCCAAAAATCCCCCACATATCTCTCTATGGCCTACACCACCCAAGGACACCATCTCACAACCCCCATATCACTCCATCAGACCTTCCATTAAACCCCCACACCTCCAAAAGAGCCCAAGGATGAAGAAAAGGGATAAAAACCCCAAAAAAGAGCCCAAAATAGTCCCCTAGGAGCTAAAGCCCTAAAAAAGGGGCTAAAACCCTAAAAGGGGCTAAAGTTAGAGCGAAAGGGGCTAAAGCCCTGACCAAGGGCTTAAAACCCTAAAATCCCTTGGAAAAACTATAAAAGGATGGTGGGGGGTCACTCTCAAAACACTTCTCCCTTGCATATTGTTATGCTGCCCGTGGATGCTTTGAGACCTTTGCCTCTCAAACCACCCACATTCCCTCTCCTCCACATCCATTCCCATTTGAGCCAATTCTCCCCCAACCAAGAGAGAGAGGCTTCCAGGATCTAGGGCATGGTGGCCCATTACCCACTAAGAGAAGGTATATTTGTGTTTTTTGTGTTTGCTTCTTAGCTATTTAGATTGCTTTGACTTCTAACCATTGTTTCTTGCAGGTTTTGTTTAACATTGTTTGCAGGTTTCTCCATTGTAGCTTAGGCTTTTTTTGCAGGGTTTAAGGAGGCGGAACCCTAATTAATTTTCTGCAGAGGGGTTCACAAAGCTTCCACTTCTTCTTTCTGCTCTTGCTTATGATTTAGTTTAGTTTTGGTTTCTGTCACTAGATTAGCTTAGTTAGTTTACTTTTTTGTTTACTTGCATTTCCATTTCATTTTTCCTATTTTCCAATAGTAAGAACCTACCCTTGTGCCCTATAGGCATAAGGGAGTCATTCCTGCTCCTGTAGTGAGGTGAAATCCTCACTACAGCTTTGGCGACCATACTGGGTCGATCCTACAGGATCCCTGGGCCAAAATTTCATTTTTTTCAAGTTTTTTCAATTTTACCCTAGTTTTCAAAAAAATTCTTGTTAAATCTATCTTAAATCCTGTTTATTTCATGTTCTAGTTACTACCAAAGCCTCTGCTAGGCAAAACCGAGTCAGATTGACCCCAGTACCAGTTACTGTCGGCCAGATCTGACTCTGTCTCACCAAAAAACCCCATTTCGGAGCAAGGCGCTCTTATCGGGGTAAAAGGTGAGACTGGGGTGCTCTTAATGAGCAAATAGGTGCGCCCAAGGCACACTTAATCCCCCAATAAGCATGAATTTAGGCCAGAAACTCAGGTTGTGGCTATTTTTGCATTCTGTGCGACCCCCTCGCTCATTTCTGAAAAAATATCGTGGCCCCCTCGGTAGATTTGGTTAGAAATGTGCGGCCTGTCACACAGAATTTGAATTTAAGATTAATAGACAGTAATTTTCAGTTTTAGAGGACTATTAGTGCGGCCCAGCCGGCTCTGTCCACCATTACAGGTCATTTTCAGTTTCAGTTTGTATTTTCTGCAAATAATTTCATGAACAATCTGTAAATTTTAAATGAACCATTAAGGCTTAATAAAATGAACTAGTCTAACTAAAAATATCTTAAAAATAACCATCTTGCTTCCCCCTTCCTCCTCTACCCAGTCATCACCCTCTGGGGTATTCTGGGATACGACGAAGGGTAAGCTCGTATAGATCTAGGCACTCCATGATATTTTTCCCAAACCACTAAAACTTGGTGACCTGGAAGGTAGAGGGGGTAGAGAAGGAGGGCTTCTCACGGTGCTAAGTGTCCTCCCTGTTGACCAACCTAGCATCCGAGAGGTGACCTGAGGATCTACGGATGGGCTTAGTCCCAGTGCGTTGAGAGCCCGACACCTTCTCTTGGTTGAAGAAGAATATTACTGTGAGGTAAACATCTAGTTAGGCCAACAAACATTCAGGGTTAATCACCGTACTTGCTTACAAATTTCTATTTATGCTTGCATACAAAACCATGACATGAAATGTACCGTGATGAATTCATAAACCATATTGCAGCAACCAAATACCAGAAAAAACAAGCAAAACAACACACCATACCGAATAATTAACCCAACTCTGTTCATGACGGTGAGTAAGCCTTAAAATTTACCAAATTTACACTAAGTTCAATCAACTCTGCAGTCTTTGAGGACATTAGTCCTTGACTGCTTCAAATGTGGGAAGTACTTGGGCTTTGCCCAGAAACTCATTGTGAGGAGTACCACAGGAACCCTAAAGTAGCTACCCGCTGAGAGGAATTTCCAAGCGAAACGGGCAACGACCCCTTCCGATTGAGTAGAAGCACCTATGAGGAACAAGCCAAGTGCTGTCTTCTAGCAGTCTTGGTGGCCGAGAGACCACCTTCAGCCAATAGGAAGCTATTGAAACCGGTGTCCAAATCTCATACCCACCAATTTCATACACAAAAGTGAACATAATTGATCCTCCATGATCTTCCTCATGCCTAAGAGGTGAACCAACACCATTTGGAACACTTGATCGGCACCATTGAAGCCATTCTTAGCTATCTCCCACACCACTAGAGGGCCACACCGCCTCTGATTCTGATTTAGACATGTATCAATCTAAACCAGACCTCCACACCGCACCATCAAGCCCCATGACTAGTGCAAACCTGGATCGATTTTTCGGCCTAACCTTAGCAAGTGGACCCATGTCCACATCACAACCTGTCACCCACAACTTGGCAAGTGGCCCAAGCATAGTCATGAAGACTGTCATTAGCCAACTGCCACCACCCATAGTGACCAGCCAAGTTGGTCCAGTGGTAACACACAGGGATAGTGGCCCCTCCACACACACTGGCCCTCTTACCACACAGGGGGGCAATGCACCAGCAACCTACTTTGCCCCTACTATCATACATGGGGGCAATGCCCCCGCCACCCATACCGCCCCCCACACAGCACTTGGGGGCATTGGCCCATCTACAATGGGGCCACCACAAGCCCTTCTAGCTGTCCAGATGCACTATGCACTTGCAAACCCCACCCCCATTGTAGCCCCATCCCACATTAACTTGGGATCAAATCTACCATTCATGGCTTGCCTTAACTTGCCTAACCTGGCTAGATTAACAAATGACCCCATCCGCCACCAAGCTTTTTGGCCACCCATGCCAACTAAGTTTCCATCAGACATCCCCAAGTTTGAAGGAAAAGCCGGGGAATGTCCCCAAAACCACATAATGACATTCCATCTATGGTGCTCATCTAATAGCATTGTAGACGACTCCATTAGGCTGAGGCTATTTCGATGCACCCTTACAGGTGCCGCGACTAAATGGTACATTGAGCTGCCACAAGCCAAGTACCCCTACTTCAACTCCCTAGCCTTCATGTTCCTACAGTATTTCCAACTCCCTGTCAGATATGACAAGGGGGTGGAAATCCTGTTATCCTATCGACAAAGTACCACCACTCACATAACTGACCATATCCATGAGTGGTGGTGACACCGTAGCTTATGCAAAATCCAACTAGATGATAGGATCTTCTTGGATTGGTTCCTTAAGACTTTGCTCCCGCCCATCGCAAAGGATGTTGCATTTGAACGTCCCCAATCTGAAGAAGAGGCCATACTAAAGGCCCAACAATTTGATCTCATTAATGCCTAGTCTGGATACCTGTACACCATCATTCCAGATGCTCCCCGTCCAAGTACCTCCTACTACGACACACCGAGGGAATCCCATGCTGCAGATGGCATCATAGGGTCAGTCTCCCAACAACCACAACCTCGACTGACACCACCTGTTGTTACACCACAACGAAGCAACACTGCTAATGTTTCTTACCAAAACCAAGCTCCGGACTATGCTAGAATGATGTCTCAGTCTGGAGCAAGAACTTCCTATGCACAACCTGCACTATCGCAACAGGCTCAAGCCATGACTTGGCCAACACAGTAGTATGTGGGGAAAATGCCCACATTCATGGCACCACCACCTCCATAAATATAGTATGCACCGCTAGTGCAACCAGTTCAAGCCCCTGCTCCCACTCCTCCTACTCCGTTGGGACAGGTGTTTGCACAACAAAACCGTCCCAACCAGCCTGCCCCCAACAATCAACAAGGGCAAGCTAGGAAAAACCGGCCATGCAACCAAGGCAATAACCAACTGCAAGGAGGCTGTCAACAACCAAATCCTCCCAACAATGCCGTGGCAAACCGACCAGCCCAGAACGGCCCACGACCAAATACACCAAGACGTAACGCTCTGTTGCGCACAAACCAACTATGCACAGTCTGTGAGGTCTATGGGCACTATACATTCAAGTGTCCCTTCATGGGTCGTGTGAAGCAGGCCATTTGAAACGAGGCCCAATAGGCTGCCAATGCTACAAACCAAGTGCAACCCAACCCGACACCTCAAGGACCTCCCCCCATGGTGCTTCAAAACCCACTAATAGTCCAAGGATTGGTGGTAACCGCACCCCCTCCCCAATCCAATCCCAATGCTTCGAGGGAACCTCCCACGGCCGAAACAGGTGTTCATCACCTGCTAGCCATGATAGCTGAAGAGGTCAACTTGCAAACCAGACGGAATCAGTACGGTACCACCACCGAACCTGTTGACTCATCAGTAGCATTCATGTCTAAAACAATCAACTTACCTCTTCAGCTACCCCTGTTTCCACGCCCCCCATATGCAGAATCACCAATAATGCCACAGCTAGAGCTGCAGTCAGTTATAGCATTATGGATGATTTGGTCCAAACTCCAACCTCCATGTCCACTCTTGAGGTACTTAAAACATGCCCAACACAGTGGAAAGCCTTATTAGCTGCCCTAGGGGCTGTAGACCCCTCCGAATCCAAGTTAATCACATTTGACATGGAGAACAGAGAGCCGCGCATGCCCTCTACTATTTCCTTCCAAATCCTGGTGTCCATCTCGAACTTGGTTGTGCACCGATGCATAGTGGATGAGGGGGAATCCACGTGCATCATGTCTACCTTGGTTTGGCAGAAGATTGGATCACCAATTTCACAACCATCCTCCATGACTCTACGGGCTTATTATGGACACCCCACTAAAGCCCAAGGAATCCTCCCCCATGTCCCCATCACGTTAGCTGGGAAGACAGTCCTGATTGACATTGAAGTTGTCAACGCTCAACTAGACTACAACCTCCTCCTCAGAAGGAGTTACATGTACGCCATGTGAGCCGTCACGTCAACTGTCTTCCACCTCATGATGTTCCCACAAAAAGGGAAGATTGTGATGACTGATCAGCTCACCTACCATGATTCGCAAGGGTTAACAGCACCTGCCAACATTATCCCTACCATCACCACCATTGAGTCGCAAGGGGTGACCACACATGCTAACGTCATCCCTGCAACCAACACTATGGTTGAAAACACACTAGCTTCCCCACTATTGAATGTGGGCCCTGGGTTGTTTACCGATCCCACCATGACGGCTCCTTTCCTGTTAGTGTCACCACCAATGACACAAAAAGAAACTGTGGACTTGTGCATGGTCTCATCTAGCACCGCTGCACCCAAACAACAACTGCAGCCGCAGCCCCAACCACAACCACAACATCATCCACAACATCATCCACAACCACAACACCAATAGTAGCTGCAACGTCACCCGCAGCAGCAGCATTACACATAGCCGTAACCACAACCTCACCCCCACATGCAACCAACAGGGAGTTATCTGGGCTCATCTCCAGTCCATACGATTCCCTTCCTCTTTCCCCCACTTGGTGTCATGAGCAAGCCGGTCATGGCCACCTTAAGCCTACCCAACTTTATGTTGGACATCCACTTGCACCACCCCAACCCAAAAGGGCTAGGGGAAATAATACCAAAGCTGCCGCAGAACCATGACAAGTCCCACCTTGTGCTGTCTATGAACAATAGGGCCATCCAACTCAGAATTGCCCTGAAATTCTAGGGATTTGTGTGCATCTGGATGCCATGGATACGAATGAAAACATCCCCGTGGTTGAAGTCCCAACTGTGCCAGTAGTCAGGAACAAGGCATTAAGGACAAACCATGCTTGCACCCTTTGCGGCTTGTATGGACATTACTCCCACCATGGCCATGACCTGCCTGAGTTTCGAATGGCTCTCGCTGACCTCCGTCACCATTCCCTGGAGTCTGAAATCACCTTGATCGAAGAAGTTCACCCCCCACCTCCTTCTTCAGACACCATGTCCATTTCTGCAGACCCTCTTGTCTCCACCACCACCAATGGTCCATCAGACCTGTCTCTTCCATTGTTTCCACAAGCATAGCTCCATCCACAGCCACAACCTCAGTCGCAACCTCAACCTCAGTTACCAGGGAAACATTGGGGTTCATTCCTGATCAACATGATCCTTTTCCTTTTCCTTTTCCCTTTCCTTTTCCTACCATACAAGATCATGAGTAAGTCTATCTTGGCAACCCACAATCTATAGGATTTCACACTAGGAGATCCTCTGTGGTACCTTGAACCACCTATTGTACCTCTGAGGCCCCAGGATGTGTTGACTCATGTCCAGCCAATTGAGATGGTGTTGCACCTACCTCTAAGTCCATCAGAGACTCCTCTTGTCTCTAGGCCTACCCCTCTTCCTCCAACAGAGACTGGGGGTAAGGCCACAAAAACAACAACCAATACCATTTACATGATCTCTAGCACTAGTTGCCCTTCCATCTCATCGCTTGTGGAAAATCCACCTGATCTCCCGGCACCACCACTTACGCGATGATGGAGAGATTTGTAAGACCACCTTCAGTTTTACCCCATTCCCTTTAAACCATAGTGTGGAATTTGTTCTTCCCATAAAAGACCAGATTTCGACATCCCACCTTGCCAATGACCTTCGTCTTGGTAAGGGGACATACACCCTTATTGACTCTGATGGACAACTCTTGGAGAACCCCCGCAATGGGCTCTACCTTAAGAGATTTTACACTTAACATCACCAATGAGTCACTTCATTTTCTTTTCTTGTTTTTCAATGTTTTTTACCACAAGTCAGGGCAACACCATTAGCTGCTACTTCAAAGTCACCCAGAACCTGTTCGAGACACCTCTCACACCTCCGGGCCCAAATTTCTATCTCCTTATGAGACCATCGTCTCATGTTTAATTAATCAATTTCGGGACTATTTCCCACAAGTCACCTTGGTTTATGAGCCATGACATGACGATGCAAGTGTCTACGGACCTGTACTTGTATCACACTTCCCGATCGCAACTCATGCAAGTTTTCAGGCCGCCACCCATTAAGGACTGTAATTTTAGCTTTTATTTTTGTATTTTTAACACATAGTTATCTTTTCCATCCACCGCACCTTACGCGGACCTTTGGACCAGTGTCCACAAAACAATTTCTTTTTCTTGCATGCATTTGGCATATAAATTCCCCCAGACTTGCACTCACATCGCATGTGGTCAAGTCCGTCCACCGCAACACACACACACGCTCTCCTAACCTCTATCTAAGAGCCACCTCAGTTTATGTGCCTTTACCGCACTGTCTCGCGAGCCTCTGCCGCGATATATCCCATGCAGGTATTGGTATGTTTGAGAGCCTTCTGCTCCATCCATACTGCGCAGATGACCTTTAGACCTTTGTCCACCGTCCTGACATGGGGAACCACTCGTGCCACCGCAGTCGGTTGACCACATTGGAGTTTTGTTTAAGCTCTTTTCTGACTCCTTAAAACAATGAAAAGATCACCGAGCATAGCTGCTTCCTTTCCCACTCTCTAAAGTATAGGAAAGGGCGTCTACATCGTCTCGTTTATCTCCTTTTGCGGACCATGTAGACCATTTCATGAAAAGGACCTCCTTGGCACACTCAAACCAAGACCATTCCCCTCTGCATACTTTTGTGCTTTCTCGGGCAGAGGTGCTTCACTTTACAAAAAATCTCACCACTAGTTGTTGTTAAGCTCTTTTCCAACCGTCTCAATAAGAAAATATCACCGAGCAAACTTGGTTTTGTTCATGCTTGTAAAATTATTTGAAGACCATCCAGTCAGTATAGTTTTAACCTTTTCTAGCCTGATTGGACTACCAACAGTAAAGAAGTCTCCCATCCCCTCTAGGATGGGTGAGCTCTTCTATGTATACTTTTATCCTTTTTTGGGCATAGGAGACTACCAACAAAAAAGAGCCCCCACTGGAGTCTTCTTCCTGCTTTCAGACTCTCTAAAATTGAAAGCACCATCGAGCATTTACTTTCTCAAGCTCGCCAAAAATCCATGATATCATACCATAATGGTGTCCCTAGACACCCCCCCCCACAACAAATAGTTTGGAAGCATTCCCACATTGGGTCGCCTTTGTTCAGAGTACTCTGTAATGTGTCTTCCTTGGATCCCATCAGTATCAAAAGTGTCCACCTCCTCTAAGTATTTCCCATCTGCAGCGACATTCCCGGTATTACAACTATGATCCCATTCCCATGAGTCAGTTTCATTTGCTGCCTGGTCCACCATGCTGTCATACTCTGAACAAAGGAATTTTGAGTCTCCCACTCCCCCCCTGCCCCTATTCAATTCCTTCCCTTCCCTCCCCTCCCCCTCGAATTCAGTGAGTTAGTTTGTAGATTGCTTCACACCTTTCGGTTATCCACCTCGCGCTCCTGGTCAAGGAAACATCATTGCCTTGACTAGGGGTAGGTCTCCCTCTACCAATGCCAACACACATATTCCAGAGGATAGACCCAGAGGTCCCTATACCTTGGTTTCATTAACATCATTGATGAGTTCCTTGGACCACTTGAGAGGAGTCCTTAGTGCCTCTTGGGATGGTTGTTTCTCACGTGATTGACTTCAACTCCATCATCGCACCGTTGAGATTCATATAGGGTTTGTTGCGCACAATACTTGGTCGAAGACCCTGGATGTCACGTGACTCTAGCACATTGGTGAGTCCACTCGAGGGACCTAAACAGGTTATGTCCCTTGTGATTTCCGGGTTGTGTTGGAGACAGTGTTCAGAAGCCCCAGTAGTGCTTCAATATACCTTTATGATTGATACAACATACTTGTACCGCAGTGACTCTGACTCTCAATCAACAAGTCCACATAGCTATGTACCAGATCCAATAGACCATCAATCATGAAGATATAGAATTCCATGAGAATGCCATGGGTCCAATGTACTAGATCAGTATTGTATTCAGCCTCACATAGAGGCAACCAAAATTGTAACATCAGTTGTATATGACCGGTTCTTGTATTTTAGAGCATAGATCAAATGATTCTTTTGACATTGTCACAAGCATGTGAATTCCTACCTCATCCATATACATGTCACATATTTATTGTATCTCACCCATTGATGGGAACCAAATTAATACAAAAACCAAAAGCCACCATGCCCCAGCCCCGGAAGCACCACCTCTATACAGTAAATCCTATGATGTCCGTCGGCCATACGTTGAGCTTCTGCCCTCACACATCAGGGGGAAATATGTTAACCCAAAAATCACCCACATAGCTCTTTATGGCCTACACCACCCAAGGACACCATCTCACAACCCCCATATCACTCCATCAGACCTTCCATTAAACCCCCACACCTCCAAAAAAGCCCAAGGATGAAGAAAAGGGATAAAAACCCCCCAAAAAAATCCCAAAATAGCCCCCTAGGAGCTAAAGCCCTAAAAAAGGGGCTAAAACCCTAAAAGGGGCTAAAGTTAGGGTGAAAGGGACTAAAGGCCCAAAAAAAGGGGCTAAAGCCCTTACCAAGGGCTTAAAACCCTAAAATCCCTTGGAAAAACTATAAAAGGAGGGTGGGGGGTCACTCTCAAAACACTTCTCCCTTGCCTATTGTTATGTTGCCCATGGATGCTTTGAGACCTTTGCCTCTCAAACCACCCACATGCCCTCTCCTCCACATCCATTCCCATTTGATCCATTGCTCCCCCAACCAAGAGAGAGAGGCTTCCAGGAGCTAGGGCATGGTGGCTCATTACCCACTAAGAGAAGGCATATTTGTGTTTTTTGTGTTTGCTTCTTAGCTATTTAGATTGCTTTGAATTCTAACCATTGTTTCTTACAGGTTTTGTTTAACATTGTTTGCAGGTTTCTCCATTGTAGCTTAGGTTTGTTTTGCAGGGTTTAAGGAGGCGAAACCCTAACCAGTTTTCTGTAGAAGGGTTCACAAAGCTTCCACTTCTTCTTTCTGCTCTTGCTTATGATTTAGTTTAGTTTTGGTTTCTGTCACTAGATTAGGTTAGTGTAGTTTACTGTTATTTTTACTTGCATTTCCATTTTGTTTTTCCTATTTTCCAACAGTAGGAACCTACCCTTGTGCCCTATAGGCACAAGGGAGTCATTCCTGCTCCTGCAGTGAGGAGAAATCATCACTATAGCTTTGGCGACCATACTATTCCTTGTATTTTAGTTTCGTTTTTCTGCATTCATCCATAGCAGGAACCTACCCTTGTGCCCTATAGGCATAAGGGAGCCATTCCTGCCCTTGTAGTAGGGAGAAATCCTTGCTACAATTCCTATATGCATGATCCATTTTTGAAACCATTAACTGATGAGGTGCTAGAAGGAGTAGGAGGTCAAGAAATGTATTCTTTCATAGATGGATTTTTTGGCTATCACCAGATCAGGATTGCAAAAGAGGATCACCACAAGAAAAAAATCATTATTGAATGGGGTTGTTTTCAGTACACTGTGATGTCGTTTGGGCTGAAGAATACACCTGCGATATTCTCCAGGGTTGTTGTCGCCGCATTTAAGGATTTTATTGATAAGTTTTGCAATTTTACATGGATGACTGGACAGTTTATGGATTTATTAGAGATCACTTAGCGAACCTGTGACTGATGCTGGATCAATGTTGACAGCATCAGATCATGCTGAACTCGAAGAAGTGTATTTTATGTGCATCGTTTGGGATGTTTTTGGGACACATTGTTTGTAAGAAAGGATTGTTGGTGGATCCCACAAATATTGCGCTGAATTTGATCTTTCCACCGTCGACAAATGTGAAATAATTGAGAGCGACACTGGGACATATGGGATACTATCACACGTTCATATATGGTTATGTTGAGATCAAAACTCCCATGGAGGAGTTAATGAAGAAGGATGCTATCTTTGTATGGAGTCAAGAGTGTCAGGGAAGTTTTGAGACACTAAAGGTGAAAATGAAGTCTGCACCAATATTAGTTTTTCCTGATTGGAATAAGGAGTTCCATGTCCATGTAGATGCATTATCAATTGCAATGGGCGTGGTGCTGGCCTAGCCAAGGGAAGGAGATTTGGATCACCCGATATCTTTCCCTAGTCGGAAGATATCATCCACAAAGAAGAATTATACTACCATAGAGAGGGAAGGTCTGGTGATGGTATATGCGCTACAAAATTTTTGCCATTACCTCTTGGGTGGTCATTTCAAAATGTTCACAGACCATTTTGCATTGAAATATCTGGTCAATAAGCCTGTGTTGGGGGGAAGATATGCCGCTAGATATTTCTTTTTTAGGAGTTTGATTTCGAGGTAATTGTGAATCCAGGTCGCTTGAATGCGGGCCCAGATAACTTATCACGGATTGAAACAGGTGAGGAACCAACAAACATTAAGACAGGTTTCCACATGTGCAATTATTCTAGTTGACATGGTTGATGAGCACTATGAGCACATAGTTTAGTTTATAGCGATGAGAACAACACCAGAAGAGCTTACTACAAGTCATAAGAAGTAGTTGGTGGTTAAGGTCACGGATTTCTAGCTAATCGTTGGACAACTCTATAAATGAGGACCAAATGAGGTCTTACGGTGATGTGTCCTACCACATGAACAAGGGAAGATATAGGTAGAGGCACATGCGGGATTTGCCGGTGGACACTATGGAGGATGAGATACTCCCAGGAAGGTGATCCGCATAGGGATTTGGTGGCCCACTCTACATGGGGATGCGATGAACTATTTGCGGACTTACAATGTCTGTCAAAGAACTGGAAAACCATCGTAGAGGGATGAAATGCCGTAGGTACCTCAGGTGACATTGCAACCATTTGATAAATGGGCTGTGGACTTTGTGGGACCAATCAAACCACCTAGGAAGAGAATGGGTGCATGATACATCATTACAATGACCTACTATTTGACAAGATGGGTGAAGGCCGCACCTATTGTAGATTGCACCGCTGCGGAAGCAACGAGGTTCTTGTTCGACAACATTGTTACTCGATTTGGGTGCTCAAGGATATTGATGAGTGACCAGGGGAGTCACTTCATCAATCACACAATCAACGCACTGACAAAAGAGATTAATATAAACATAAGAAGAGTACCCTGTATCATACGCAAGCGAATGGGATAGTGGAGGAATTCAACAGGGTGTTGGAGCATGCACTTACAAAGGTATGCAAAATGAACCGTGATGATTGGGATTTGAAGATTCCAACAGTTTTGTTGGCATATGACACCACTTGAAAAATATTGATAGGGAAGACACCATTCAAATTGGTGTATGGGAAAGAAGCAATCATGCCCATGGAATACATTGTTCCAAGTTTGTGCATAGCAACACCAACATGCATGGATGACGAAGCAGCGTTAGAGGACCGACTTGCATAGTTGGTAAAACTTGAGGAAGACCGCTTTATCACAAGTTTTCACTAGCACATTGAGAAGGATCGACATAAGGCTTGGAATGATCAACATATTAAGCACAAATAGTTTCACCAAGGAGACCTGGTCCTGATGTATGACAACAAGTTTGTGAAGCATCCAGGTAAGTTACAAATGCATTAGATAGGTCCATATCTCATTAATTCCATTACTTCAAGAGGTGTGGTAAAACTACAACAGTTAGATGGAGCAATGTTGCCAAAGTTAGTGAAAGCTAGAAGTTTGAATCCCTACAAGACAGGCCTAAAGCTGCGCGATGCTTGAAGCATTGTGCAATGAAAAAAACTGTTTGTTTCTGCATGAGATATTAGTTATAAGGATGGCACACTAAGAGGACATGGATGCAAAAGTAGAGGAGACAATAGTGCAGTTAGGAGGTTCTGTTGCAAAAGCTGTAGGGCCGCGACATAGTCAAATTAGTAATAAATGTAGACAATTAAAGCAATTAACTAGAGGTGCTTGTTGAAGCAACATGTATTTATGGCCGATCCGACCATTGGATTGACAAGATTTTTGACCCTTGGGTGATTAATTCCTAATTTGGTCGCAATGATTAAAGATGATTTAGTCATGATTGGGATTCGATCGACTTGGTGCTATAAGAAGGGGTCAAATGCGACCTACATTCACCATTGTGCAAGACTGAGAGTTGACAGAGTTGCAGAATTGTTGCAGAGTTGACTTGTTGAGTTGCAGAGTTTATTAAGTTGTGTTTTTGAGTTGTAGAGTGCATTGAGTGGTTGATTTGGTGATCAGTGTAAGGGTGTAGTGCCCATTGAGCATTAAGGGGAACTGGTGCGACATGCTGCATGAGAAATTCATGGTCAATATTTCTAGCAAGAAGGATTACCTGGTCATCAGAGTCACCATTAATGAAGAAGTTTCCAGTATGGTGGTGGGATCCTCATCGATTCCGAAGAAGAAGAGAAGGGAATATCCACCCAACTCTCTAGTACCGAAGAAACAACAGACTAGAACATCTGTGCAAACACAATAGGAGGCACCTACGTAGATGGGTCCCTCGACGTTGGGGGTTGTGGAATCAACAGTCCACGCAAGGGTGTATGCTACAGACACCCCTGTGTATGTGCCTCCCACATGAATTGATGCGAAACCAAGAAAGATAAAAAATAATCGGAAGTACCCAGTGAAGACGCCGACAATTCCATAGGGCATGGTCTGCATCGTAGAAATCATGCCTGCGCTGATGCAAATGAAGTATGTTGATCATGGCATGCTTGTGTCAACAAAAATGACAAAGGGTCACAATGAACCTATGGTAGTGGTTGGAGGCGGCCCAATAGTTCACATTCCCACGGACTGGGCGCGAGGTTTGCAAATATCTGGATTGTTGGATCTGATAAACATGCTGCACTTTGGGAGGTTAAACGAAACAAATGCATGAATTTTTTTTTTTTTGCGTGCTTTCATGGAAAGATCTTGTGGCTAGAATAGTCGGTCTCTATCAATTTGGCGATCATTTCAGAGATTACAGGGTTGGTCAAGGACGAGTATGACCCTTTGCAATATTTTAAGGGGAGAGAAAATGTTAGGAAGTTGGGTGATAGGCTGAAGAAGAAATATGGTTTGAAGCATGATAGAAAGGTGTACCATTTTGACAACATCAATGATTCGACTATCCGCAATGGATCATCAATTTTGGCAAGTAAGATTGTGAGGATGAATGGACCTAACCAATGTAATTAAGGGGTGATTGCATGCACAAAGCAGTGTGCGCAAGGAGTACAAATGAACTGGTCGCTATTTTTGATGAACCTGTTTATAGATGACGCATTGGCAGTCCAGGTGGGGCAACGACCATTCGCATACAGCCGACTGTTGATTTTGATTGCGCTCATGGCATGGAAGGAATAAGAATATTACTAAGGTATGGATGTGGTAAAAGTTTGTAAGGGAGCACACTACCAAAATATTTGGTGGGTGAAGGAACCTGATCGAATTAAGGATTGCGTTGTTCAGTTTTGGATCTATTGGGAAGCATTGCAGGATGTAGTTGTGAAAGTTTCACAACTTTTTGAGGAGGTTGTGACAAAATTCCAAAGGATTTCTTGGTTTACAATTGGACCACATGACATTCATGTGAAGGCGTAGCGTGAACTAGAGAAGTAGTGGTTACCGACACCTTACAATTTGTCTGATGTGGAGATAGATACAATTTTTGATGATTGACCCATAGCATGGAGAGAGCTTGTCAGCTTAGATGGAGTATCGATGGGTCCACTAGCGAATGCACCAGTTGATCCTATAGCTGAGCCTAATTAGCTGGGCCACCATGATTCATATGAAGAGTCGTCATGGACCCCCACTGAATCGAAGGTAGAGCACACATTTTAAGAGTCAAGAACAAATAAGCAACAGGAGTAGGGGGAGACAAGTAGCACAATGCTAGGGATTGAGGCACATTTGAACTGGTTGGTTGTAGCAATTCAAACCGCAACAGATGCGACAACTGAAGAGATGAATAAATCGATGCAATATGGATTTGGTGAGGTAAGAACTCGCCTTGACTCATTATTTGATGTAGTTTTGAAGAAGGCACTGGAGGTGACACATGTACAGACCCTTGGCTCAATAAACACTGGGACACAGATTCAGAATGTGAAAATTCCATCGCATGCGATCGAAACCCATAATGAGGATCTCAATTCCTCCCTGCAGCAGTTACAAGATTTTTCCATCAAAATCAATGTTCCATCCACATAGACATTGGTGCATATGCAGAGGGTCATTAATAAGGAGTTGGCTGACAAAGAACAAAGTATCAACAGTTAGTTCTTATGATTGTGGGATAAATAGGCAGAAGTGCGGAATGAGGTCAAAGGGTTGAATAAGGAACAAGAGGAGATGATGTCCAAGATCACCAAGGAAATTGAGGAGTTGATAAAGGAACAAGATCGATTAGTTGTTTAGAAAGTGCATCTCTGGGACAACATAGTGCGATTGTTGGAGCAGGGTCCTGCAGCTACAGGAAAAGCTTCTACATCAGGACAAGGAAGTCAAAGTAGACAGTACCTAAGGCGGCCAAGAAGAGAGAGCTCAACCACTACACTTAAGGTGATGACCGAGAAGAGAGAGCTCAACCATTGCACTTAAGGTAGCGGCCGAGAAGAGAGATCTCAACCACTGCACTTAAGGCATGGGCGAAGATAGGAGGGCTCAACTACCCTCATAAAGAGAAAAGGAGCAACGGGACGAGGTATTGAAGACAAAGGATAGTAGGAAGCGGTGCCCATACCCACGATCAGTGTCGGGAAGCGTGGAAGACTGCAGAAATCTATGGTGTGATGGAAAGGGGCAGCTCAAAGTACAGATAGGCCAACTTTCACAGTTAGGGTTTTGGGTTACTGTTGGGAAAGGCCCACATTTTTGTAATTGCAAGACCTTCAGGCTGCCTATAAAATAATGTATCGTGTATTGTAAAAGGTTAGTTGTTCAGAAATTTTAGCTAGCAAGACATTCAGATAGACCATAAGCTAGTCAGTTGTTCTGTTAGCTCACAGTCAGTTGTATTGTAAGAGTCAAGCTCTGGTTCTGTATTAAACCTGTAGTTATCTTATTGTAACCAATAGCTAGCTCCTTGAGTATGAATGTAACAATCCACAGGGATTGAACAATCCACAGGGATTGAGAGAGAGAGAGAGAGGAGGAGTATATTGGAAGAGAAGGCAATATAAGAGAGAAGAGATCTAAGAGAGAAGGGCTCCCAGCTGTGTGTGTGGAGTTTCCTAGAAGATCTCAAGCTGCATATCAGGCTGCAGCGGAACTATGTTTACTCTCTCAAGATATAATATAAAAACCAGTTCCCGTGGACATAACTTCCCCCCTGGAAGTGAACCACGTAAAATCAGTGTGTTGTGCGACTGTTTCATGTGATTGTGCTTTACTTATTTGTTATCTGCTATTCATTACATGAACTTTACTATCAGTTATTGAGTGAATGTATGCTATCTTTAGGCATGGAAGATTAACTGCGAGTTGAATCTGTTAAGTCTTCTGTATATGAGTTATCAGTGATTGATTCACGATAGTTGCAGTTACAATGTTAAGTGATTTCTGCATATTGAGTTCAACAAGTTGAGCATAGTTGATATTAAGCATATTAGACTATAGGATTCTAAGTGAGGGTGTTTAGCTTAACTATTATACTAAGAGAGGAAGCCTTTGGACCTTGAGGATCATATTGAAGTCTTACTGTAGAAGATATCAGAGTATAGAAAGGTGATATTGCACTGTCGGAGGAACCGCGGTGTGAGATATCGCAGGATAAGAGCTGAGCAGAGGAAATAGTTTGCGCATCGTCCTAGAAGCTGCGGTGTGATAAGAGCCAGTCCCCTAGCAGAGTCAGCTAGGAGGAGAGAAACAACGCATCGTTGAGAGATCCCATTGGATAAGAAGAGACAAGAACCACTAGGATGCTACAGAACCCAGTTGAGGACACTTGAGTCTTTAGCCAACCCATCTAATATCACTTCGGGTGAGACTTTAGGCCATTCTACGCTCTGTCGCTGAAAGGGCCAGTGAGCTAGGGGTTTTGTTGGTACATAACAAGTAAGCCCAGGTCTGCCCATAGCGACCAACAATGATTGGAAGAGGAAGTTATAGATGTATGTCAGCACATATACGAGAGAACGATGGATCTAGATGCAGTGGCAAAAGAAGCAAGGTTTGGGGCTGTCATTGCACAATTAGAACGTGACAATGTAGAGTTGTAGGAAATTGTGCATCTAGACACACTGCCAGAATAAGTGGCATAGAGAAAAAGTGCCATGGAGGACCTGGTGACACAGCTAGAGGAGATGGAACAAGAAGCTAATAAGGTGATTGAAGTGACTACATGATTTTGGGGCAGTCTAGTCCAGGATGAGCAACTAGTGGATCAACTAAATTTTTTTTTGCAGGATTCCGAGGGGCAGATGGAGACATTGAAGACATCGCTGAGAGCAATGCCACTAGTCATTCATATCACCAAGTCTATGGAGTTGAAGGAGTTACAACAACACGTGGAAAAATAAAGGGAGCATCAGTAGAGGTGCATTACACAGCTAGATGAGTTCCAATAAATTGAAGCGCAACTTTCGGTTAAGGTAGTCTCTGTGGTGCAGGAAGTTTAGGAAGGAAAAAATGAGGTTACTGATAATATGGTTAAGAATCCATTAGTGCATGATTTGACAGGAAGTCGAGAGATTGCTAAGAAGGTCAAAGAACAGGTGAAGGAGATTACTCAGTAGTATGAGGACTTCAAGCTAAAGATCAGTGAATACACCATGCCCAGCTGACGTGGCTCGAGGGCGAGCCAAAAGATTGTGTTGGGGGCCTGTTGGTAGGAGATTTTGGGATAAGTTAGTTGCACAACATCATGAATGTCGTACAAGCTCAAAGATACTATGCAAGGTGGAAAACAACGCGTAAGTCAGAGTTATAATATTTTATGTATTTTTTGTCATCTTTTGTAGTTTTGGACCGCATTTTGTGGATAGTGGTCACTATTTTTTAGAATATGTTAAGAATTAGTTAGGAAGTTGGTTAAGTGGACCAGTAATGTAAAGGCACAAGCCTATAAATAGATGTCAAATGACAAGTATTGAGTCTTCTTAGTCGTTGTTTTAGAGAGATAAATCTGGATGATTTTTGGCACTTGTTGATATGTTTTGAGAACTCATGTTTTGCGACAGAAGTTAATATGACATGACGAAGGTTGAGCAAAATTACAGTGTCTTTTACTATTTTCCTATTTTCCCATTTTTTGTGATCCAAATATGAATGTAATGTGTATCTACGACATGGATCTGTGATTGATGCGATGCGTTTCTACTTTAAATTATGGTATAATGCTAGATCTGTCTACGCATCAATGTCTTTTCCGTGAACTGATTATGTTATTGCGATATGTTGAATGAAGGTACAATTCTGTTAATGCATAATATGAATGATTAGATATATGGAATAATGTTGTGCTAAGTCACTAAGTAGACACATGGTCCTCCTTCATACTACGGAAACTTGGTTCCATCAACTCTCCCTCGAACATCTCAGGTGAGACTTCATCTGCTCTGCAAGTGTTGTCGAATGGGGTAAAACTTGTCTGGGTCGGTGCTCAGGGAGATCACAATGGTTTAGGTGTTGACAAAGAGCAAACCCCTGTTGTATGAGTTTGTGTCAAAAAATATTCTTATGATGCTAATAGTGAAGAAGACGTGACCAATGGATCTTCATTACCATTTTTGGTGATTCTTTCATACATTCAATGTTTTCTATGTCTTCTACCATGGATTATGAGATCCATCTACCAGATATTTCACACTTTGTGCATACCTCTCTTCTTGATGGTGTACAACCCAGTGTCTTATTGGATTCTTGCTTATCTAGATAAAGTCATATTTGTGTCATACCACTCACTATACTTGATCTTATGCGCTTTTTCAACTCCTCCTTTTTTCTGGGCACTCATTCTCAGAGCCTCCTTGAATATTTTGAATGCCACTCTCTTTCCTCCTTACATACTTCTACCACAGAGGATTCTTTATTAGTTTATGCTCTAGAATATGATCTATTTTCTTCTCATGAGTCTACTGATCTTCTAGTATGTGTTCCTTTGGATACCTTGGAATCTAGATCAATCTATCGAGTCTCTGCATTCACACTCCCTGATCCTAAGCCTTATCCTTTTTCCTACATGATCACTTGCACACCTTATCTCAGTGTAAATGAAGTTAGAGATATTACGGATTCGCTTGGACACTTATTTCACCTATCTAGAGATTATTTCATCTCTACTGGTTCAAATTTCAAGTCATCACATCATATTGGAGCTGATATTTCAGTCCTGGTTACACATAAGTGGATCTCAATTGTTCTACATGGTCCCAATTTCCATCCTGTAACTGTTTATGTTTTTTTTATTATCCAGGAGAGCATATTTCTCTTCTTCCCAAGAAGAATATTCCTCCAGACATCAACATTTAGTTTGGAGAAGCAGCAGCACCACCAAGAGTTCAACATTTTTTTGGTTTTCCTTTCATGTCCTTTCTTGAGGGAGGATTTTACCCATGTGGTTTTTCCCATTTCCTCCGTTCTTTGGACACGATAAATTATAAAAGGGTGACCATATCCTTGTTGCTGGGCCCTATATGCATATATATTTCTGATTATTTTAGAGATATCATCACAAATTTAGACTTAAGGGGGAGT
>LPNX010068053.1:72545-94387 GCA_001517045.1 Pseudotsuga menziesii | reverse complement strand
GTCGAACCTAAAGGAGAAGCTGTCGTGAAGATGAAATACTGCTCGTGCATTCGGGAATCTGAAAGGAGAAGTTTAAGGTGACTGCATGTGGTTGATGAAGAAATAGTATAGCAGACACGCTGGTCGCGTATTGATGCTCCTGCCAGAACCGCAATGTATACGTAGACAGTCGGGATGGACATGGCGTCCAACCACCATTTTGGCAAATACTCTAACCTGATCGAGCCTGTAGTTTGTTCGCGTCTTTGTCCGCCTTTTCATTTCTATTTGGAGATCCAATCTTCAGCAGAAGCCCAACTGTCGGTGGTGTGCAGCCTGCAATATCGACCAATAATGTATAAAGACGAAGTCTATCCATGTGGCGAAAAAGAATCAGAGATGTGATCGGCGAGGCCGGAAAAGAGAAAATTTGTTAGACTGGGCAGGAGGCCTCGCGACAGCCGCCTAGCTACTGAGAAGAACCTGGTCGCCGAGTATCGCGTGATGAGTGAGTTGGCTGCCATGAAGAAGTGCCTTCCCGCCTTTGTCACCATCGAATTCCCCAGCGAGTTTCTGGACTGGAGGAGATTCGATGTGGTGATAAGACTCGTGGGGGAGATAACACGTAGTGAATATTACGGTGGCAGGAAATACAGATTTGAATTCCGCATTACAGAGGAGTATCCCGTGGAGCCTCCGCTGGTGGAGTGCGTGACGCCAGCCTTTCATCCGAACATCAGTAGTTATGATGGGAGCGTAGGGTTGAGGATGATGTTGGAGGATTATGAGGACCTGCTCGACCGCGGCTGGAAAAGAGTGGGCGGTAGAATGATTGAATTATCCGAAGTCGAACCAAAAGATTCAGTGTACCGACTATGGCAGTCAGCTTCACACCGACTCGTCGTGTCGACCAAGCTAGTCGGTCGCAATGTAAGGAACCGGTTCAGTCAGCTGTTGAATGCTGCGTCGGTCGGGTTGTAAACCATTACAGCATTACGGCCTCATCACATTATAGCATTAATATTTGCAGGCATTGAGACTTCATTAGGTTTACATAGTGTTGAAAAATGGCGGAAAGACATGTCAAGTTGGGAGGGTTCCTCAAAGTTTTGTGCATGGTTCTTGTTCTTGTTTCATTGCTGTTAACTGTCGTGGCTGCTCGAGATGGCGTTGGAGATGGTGTTTGTCCCTGTCCACCCGTAGACCACTGTGATGAATGCGTGATACCCTGAACCTGTATTGATAAGACTTGCTGCCCGCCGTCATCCCTTGAGGCGCTAAACTGCTACCTGCACCGACTCGTCGGGTCGACCCAGCCACTGACTAGTCTTGGCCACCGACTAGCACACGTGGCCAGCGATCCGACTCATCTCGTCGACCACCATTTCGTCGACCTCGGTTGGGGCATGTCGGTTGAAACATGTCGGTTGAAACAGGTCGGTTGGGTTGGAGCAGGAAATTCATACTCTCACGATAGAACAAGACAACGACGATGCCATTCAAGCAAATATCATTCACCTACACAGCGAAGCGCTTCAATGAACATGATGAAAATGCACCCCTCATTATCAAAATGCTGAAACTGTTCCTAGGTTGTGACCTCGGAAAGCCAGAAGACAGAGAAATGACATAGGAAATCGAAGAGCCAAAAGGCCCCGCATGCCTGAACCGATGGAGATGCCGGTCAGATGAGCCCGGGTGAGGCTTTAAACCAAAAGAACTAGTTGCGGAAGAATATGATTTCCCGCCGTTGTGAGAGGATGAGACTTCGATGGACTATTGTCAGATTGAAGATGGAGGCTGAAGAGTAACCCGTCACAGTAGAGCCTTGTACACATGCATTTTCCTATCAAGCTGGCGGCTGTTGCGGCTGAGTTACCTATGCAGACCGGTATGCATGGTTGATGCACAGTGAGGACTACTCCGCAGTAGCAGAGACCCAGGACGTTGATGCAGTTTTCTTTGTTTTCTTCGGGACGAAGAAACATTTTGTTTGTGGGGGAGATGTAGAGGGGGCTAATTACCTCCTAAATGTCATCATGTAATTATAGTTTAAAAGATAAATAAATATTAATAAATAGGTAGTTGGAGCGGGTACAACCGCTCCAACCTACCTCATAATGTATAAATAATTATCAAAGATAATGCAAAGACGGATTTGGACGTCCTTTCCCATATTTCTTTGTCTTTGATCGCTGTGTATGAATCTAATGTATGCTTGAATATGTTGAAACCCTAGACTTCAACAGGGAGTGTAGGGATATAATAAACCCACTTAATACTTAAGATAAAATATTTAATCATTATTTGATTAATTTACTACCCACTAGCCTAGGCATCAAATGGTCAACACTTTCCATATATACCCAAGGAGTTGCTAATTGCGCAAGTAGTCAACACGATGGATTTATTTCTATATTTCATGATTCTTGGAAGTAGTTTGTATTTGGGAAGTTGAATAACCCTTGTAATTTGATGGAGGAAACACATCAAGACAAGACAACAAATAAAATACATAAAAGGAAAACTCATAAATGCCATACATCATTCTCCATCCATATAAAAACATGTCCATTTCTTTTGTTGCATCATTGTTTTTTCAATCTTATTTGGATTCCAACCATATATCAATTCCTATTAGATAGGACACATGGAAAAATTATATATCTTATATTTATTTTTAAAAGGAAATCTTGAAAAATGAATTCACATATTGAAGATACTTACAAAAAAAGAAACCAACACTATCATTCCTTTTTTTGTACTACAATGAGTGCATTTTTTTTCAATCCTTTTTTCCTCCATTGGTACCTTATTCTCTTCTTTCCATTATTGAAATATTGATGGTATTGGGGTGCCTCTGGCTTGCCAAAATCCTAGGGTTTGTTCCTCTTCAATATTTCTATTTGACTACTTAATGTAAATTTGTAAATCCTATTTGTTTTTGAATTATAAAACCTCTTTGTTGTTAGGTAAAATCTACCTTATGGATAAGGGTTAGAGGCCACCAAATTACTGAGTATTTCAATTGCATACAACTAGGGTTTCACAAGCATATATTAGAGAATGAGAGAAAGAGAATAAGTACCTTGTTCCTGATGGTTGATCCTAGATTTATTCTTCTTCTCCAATGCTCCTTTTCTTCCAATATTTAGTACCCGCAACAAATATTTGTCCTTCCTCAAAGTATCTTCTAATGTTATACAAGATGAGATATGAACGTATAATGATTGCATTTAAAACAAATAAAAATATAGATCACTACTCAAACATTAGAAGCATACACTTAGACATTTATGGAAGGAAAAAAATTATTTATTAATAGAGTTATGGAAACATTACATAGCCTCTTGTCTGACCAATCTCCTATGCAAACCAAGATCGAGTCCTCTTGCTCCTCTCCTTAATGGAATCCTCCTCATAACTTTTCCTCCAAAGTTGGTCCCCTTTCCTAATACCATTCCCCTCCTTTTATAGATGTTTGTGAGGAAGGAATTTGAGGCTTATGATGGTTAGGGAAGTTTCCAAACTGAGCCCAAATTCCCCTAGTTAATCATATTTTTATTTTTTAACAATTCTTAATGGAATTTGTGGGTTCATATGCAACATCTCACAAATGATTCATGGCTCTCCTTAAGGAAACCCACAAATTTCAATATTTGAGGACAACATGTGGGTTTCAGAAGGAGAACCCATGAGTGGTGCAAGAGTGGTGTCATGTCCCCATCCCTCTGACCGGCAAAGAGAAGACGCGACGAACACCAAATACAGCCGGGAAACAACCCCATGAACACAAACAGGAGAAATGCTGATATTAAAAGCTTAAAAAACATGCATAACATAATGCATAAAACATCATACAAGATGCATAATTCCTCAATCATTTAGCGAAATCAAACATATTCATAAACTAGCATTCAACATGTTCATCATAACTCATTAAACATCAATATAATTGTAGAGATGGAATAGCAGCGGTACTTATATTTTGATGAAGAATCCCGCAACCAGCTACGTCACTGCAATGTTCCACCCAACCATACGCCAGTGGGCTCATCAATCTCTCAGCACACTGCCACCCCCGAGCTGGGCATGATTCCTCCAAGGATAAGGGTCAACGCAGGCTTACACATAGCCAAGGGACACAATCCGCCAAACCAACACTGCTGGGTTTACCAGGCCTTCAGCAATCGGCCAAGCCAACACAGTCCGAAGACCAACCACTGCTTACATGCAACAAAACCATCCCTTCACAGCCATGTGAAGAGGCAAAGGAAACTGGGGGTAATCCCAAACAAACGATGAGCACAGATCAAGCCCAAAAGGCAACACAGAGTTGTTCTTGGCCCTATCATGGCCAAAACAACTCAGCAACAACCCAAACTAGGGTGCATCAACAACATAACCCCACCATGAATGATGGCAACAATCAACAGCCCACAATGGATAATGAAAATCCCTCCCAGCATAGCCATGGGAGACTCAAATGCAGACCTCAGCAGAAAATGGCTCAACATGAATACACAGTGACCCAAAATGCAATTGGACACCACAGCCAACAAAAAACGGGGGGAAGACAACAGCCCCAAAACATAATCAGTGAGCACGACTCACAGCATAGAAAAATGACCCCAAACAGTTTGTGCATGAGGTAACTTGCACCAGACAACAAAACACAGATGAAAACATATACATGGCCACAAATCAATAAGGAAACTTACACACAGTCCCTGAGTGTAGAAATGGCTCTTGCACCCAAAAATCCTGAGTGACAACCACGATTTCACCCATTCCCTGCGTGAGGAAAACCAACGCAGAACTCCCGTCCATGAGAAGAAGACAGAATGTCTCTCTACGTGAGGATCCCAACCTGCGCGTGAGGAGAAACAGCTTTGCCTATGCGTGCGAATCAACCAACGTGAGGAAATAGAATGAAGAATCCCCTATGTGCGCGAATGAACAGAACAACGGTGCACAGGAGGAAGCCGAACTCATCTCTGCGTGAGACATCCACATACCAAATCCTGCGTGAGGATTAACAGGCAATTGGGAGAAACCAACAGAACATGTGAGAATAGAGTCATGGGAGAGTGGAGTGAAGGCAGTCGTGGGTGGAGTGGGCGCGTGGGTAAGGGACTAACAGTCCTGCCACCCCACTCCCAAAAACAATAACTGCTCCAACCACCAGCAGCCATCACTGCCTCAACTACTCAACCAAAACATTAAAGAGGTTGACAAGGGAAGATGGAAAAACAAAACAAGGTAGTAACACATGGGTTTTCCCCCCCACAAACCAAGGTTTGACATCCCCCACACCCTTATCCTTTGGAACCATGCCCTTTTCATTCAACATTGCAATGGCGTAGCTGGTTGTGGTTTTAGTTTTATTTGACATGCGTATTTACATGATGCCACATTATAATGTGCTGGATAGCAAGCCATACCATCGGCAACTACCCCTATTTTCGAAACATACACGACCAAATCGATGGTGGGGATTTTACCTGTTAGCTCCTCACCATGATTAATTACAATATATACATCATGCAAACGAGGTCAAAACAGGGGTGTTACAAGTGGCGCAGGAGTTTCTAAGAGGATACTTCAAGAGAAAAAGGGTTAATCCTGGGGTGATAAGGGTGTATCAAGGATCCAACTCATCTCTAGGGTTAGGGATACTTCAATCCCTCATGTACTTTTGTGTAATGACATATTTGATGTCATTAATTGGATAAATAAGTGTTGTTTCATAGAATAACATATGCCCCATAATGTATGAGTTCAGAGGGTAATGATGGACGAAATACATTACAGTATTTGTTCAGAGGACTCAAAATCAAGGATGCAGAGAATTATCTGAAACAGAAAAAAATGAGGTCATTTATACAAAATCATCACTGAGGATTCCATGTTCAATAATGAGTAGCACTAGCTCCTTTACAAGATACATCATTTGATATGGGATAAAGGGCCACGTGTGATTTACAAAGGTGGATCATAGCCACTTGAGTACAATGATATATCTTCAATTGTTGGAAAAAGTGTCACCAGGAATGGCACAATATTGTGCACCATAGGTTATATAAGATGTAGACCCAAGGTATTCATCCAAATCCATAGAAACCAATACGAGTCCTACCATGTGAATATATTGATTGAAGTTAAACATGGAAGGATACTATCGAAATATCAGTAAAAAGGTTATACTGATAGTCAATGCAGAGGAGTCCACTAAGAAGTGAAGTGGATCTTGAGGTACTAACTTGAAGCTCTAGGTATTATTTTGTAACAGGTACAAATTAGAAGCCATGTGTGAAGAGGAAGGTAATGAATCCTTCAACAGGTCACCAGGGTAACTGGTAGACTGGATAAGGGAAGATGGACGAAAAATAATATCGGATATGGAAATAATAGGGATGAAGATGAACATACAGAGGCTAAGGATCCTTGAACAGTGAGCATGACACCGAGATGACCCAAGGAATCTTTAAAATTCAAGGGAAACAACCATGCCAATCTGCAATGCAGGAGACATTAACAGATTCCCCATGTACTTAGGAGAAGTGAACAATGGAGGAACATCGACTTGGAGTATTGAGTTGAACTAGGAAGTGAAAAACAAAAACATGAGTGATGGGAGATTCAAACTAGTGTTTTGTTCAAGGGACTTGTTTCCATACCACTTACAAAAGAGTGTGTTTCCTTAGTTTCTTGTTAAGTTTTAACGAGTCCAAGAAAGTAAACTCGAGTCTTTCTTAATTTTTGAATAATCTTGAAGAAAAGAGAGAATATTGCTTGATATAGCACTGATTCATGGATTTTATGAGCCCAAATTAGTAAATGCTCATCAGTGTTTTCATGGTTTTGAGATTCTGAAAACTCCAAAGAAGAATCTAGGGGGGTGATTTTTCATAAAGCTAGTCTCCTGAGTCTGAAAAAGTATAAAAAATCCAACGGAGGAATCTCTTAGCTTTCAAAGAACTTAGGTATACCTTTTTTGTACTTAGTCGGCAAGGTCTGGAAAAGGGGTAAACTATCACCGAATCGACGCTCCTTCAAAATCAAGCATATAGCCTTAGTTTAACGAGTGTGAAGGAAGACAAGATCACTCAAAATGTTCCATTTATTTATGAGAATGGGACAAACAACAATAAACTTGATGTTTTGTGCTGAATTTTAACGAGCATTGCAATACATAAAGAATGATTAGAATCTTTTTCATAGTTTAATATAGAGCACAAAAAAGAAAAAGTGAGCTCAAATGGGTTCCTTTTTTGTAAATTTAGTCCTCAAGGCCCGGAAAAGAGATAAACCTATACCTGAAGATACAATTCTAACCACAATGAACTAGAGTATTCCTTTTTCGTAAGTAATCCATATGGTCTGGAAAAGGGTTAAACTTATACCAATATGGATGATCCTTAATTTCCTTTAACGAGTTTGAAAGAACAAGTAACTCAACTATCTAGTCAATTTTAAGTAGTCAGACTAGGGATTGAAGATAACTCCATATGTTGGGAGCCTTATGACAAAGGGTAGTCACCAAGAGAGAGTATGAGGCTCATTTTATGTAAAAAAAACTATGAAGGATCCTGTCACTTAGCAACATGCAGCATGGGCACCGAGATTGGAAAGAAGTTTTCTAGCTAGGGATTTCCCATGTTTGGGAGGCTCTAACACATGGAAGAACAACGATGTTTGAAGAATAATGGAAGGTTGCAGATCACAGTCCATGGATAAAAAAGGAGATCCCAAGGTTCACAAAGGGGTAAGGTATCAATGCATAATTCAAGGGGGACCAAATCCTATGCTATATGCTGGGATAATATACTCCACATTAGTCAAAATAATGAAAATTGACCAAAACTACATCAAAGTCGGTAAAAGTTTTAAATTTTTACTACAAATAGTGAATTTGGTTTGTTAAAGAGCAAATCATTTGTTTTTTTTAGCTTAGATAGTGAAAATTATCCTTAAACTTCAAACTCTTTGTACGAGCCAACTGGTGGATGAAATCACGAACTGCTAGTTGTAGGTAGACCATATCTTCCTTAACTTTCATTTCATGCCATTAATTTCAAAATTTTGTGCAAATTTGGGTCTTTTGGTGAGGTTGTAAGGGAACCACACATGAACCATAGGCATCCCATTGAAAAATCATGAATCCGAGAGGTATTTGTGGGTATGCAATAGGAAACCCATGAATGGAACACGTTATTATAACTGCATAGTCACATGTTGTGCGGATGGTATGTTTTACCTCACTAATGACCAAATTTTTTTGTTTTGCAGGAACATTGGTATTGGAATGGAGGGAAAGAGAGAATGAGGATATGGATAGGGAAACACTAGGGGATCCAATGACATTAAATTCCCTATGAATATGAATTTTATTAAAATTCTTTCGCACGATGAACATGCGTGCTCAAGTTCGATTATTGGAGTCTTTGGTACAAATATGGGATCCTAAGCAGGATGTGTTCAATATCCAGGGAAAAGCACTTGAAATAACTGCTGAAGCCATATATTTTACCACTAGATTATCTCATAAAGGGGCACCATTGAGTTTGAGTGGAAACAAATGTGGGGGTGACCCACTTAGTGTTCAAAACCACATGAACACATATTGCCTTCTAGGTACACAATTCCCAATTGCCTAGATATTGAGTTTCCCATTGAATTTTATTGTGAGCACTATCACCCGGGTGGCGAGTACATATGCATTGTACTTAGCCACACAGAACCATATGCATCTATCAGTGGAATGTCTACAGAGTGTGGTTTTTTACTAGTGCACTGGGCTAGTCATAAACATGAATAAGTAGTTATCAGATTGCAAGTTGGAGAAGAAGATTTTTTTTGGATATTCTAGCATCCTAACAATTTTCTTCTTTGAGTGAGTGCCCTCCTTGATCCCCAAGGCGAGACTTCCACCACCTCCTCCACGTGAGCCTAGACTCAGATTGTGGGGGGATGTGTTCCTTCGCCAAGGTGGTGGTGAGATCAGGGGAAGGCTTGATGATGAATTCTATGCATAGTGGGGTAGGAAAGTGCCTGCCTTCAAGCAGTTCCCCTATGTTGGTCTAGCTTTTTGTGGTGACACAAAGCTGATTCTTCCTCCCAGAGGTGCATGGGGAGAGATGGGTGAGTTTTAATTTTCATGTTTTTTGTTTTTTATGAAATTTTTTATTTATATGTACATTATATGATTCTAAGTCATATTGCATGATGTAGATATTGAGTATGTTTCAGCCAGATGGACACCCTAGGACCTATAGGAGACTAGAGAATGGAGATGATGGTGAAGCCATGATTAGAGTTGTGGAGGGAAAGCTAGCTAGGATTACCCATGATGTTCCTACAGTGAGGATGGAAAGGATTCCCATTGCTATGTAAGAGCATGTAGTGGGGGTAAATCCTTCCCTGGATACTCCTCTTGCGAAGGGTGTCTAGGGTTGTTTTATGTTACCGAGAAGCTCTAACAGAGGCAACCAAGGCTGTAGAGTCTCCGTAGTTTCTAGCATCATGAGAGATTTTGATACTATTTTGTATTTTTATGTATTTATTACTAGATCTTTGTTGATGTATTTGTAGCTTCAGAATGTATTCACTTGTATATCTTATATTGTACCTCGATGTTCCTATCGGGAGAATAAGTTGTATTTCATTGTACCCCAATGTTCCTATCGTGAGAGTCATTAATATAATAAAGTCATGTAAAGTCATTGAGGTCAACCCTCCATTCTAAGTCGGGGAAATAGTCCTCACAATTGAGTTAAGGTTAACCCTCCTTGTTTATTGGAGGGAAAAGTCCCCACAGTTGAGGGGCACTAGGATTATTGACTCTCCTAGAGATGCCGGCCCTAGTAAGTAATTGTCAAGTGAGAAATTAGTATAAATAGAGAGTGAGACTCTCTATTTGTCACACACACTCACTCAACTAGGGCGCACGAGTGAGAGAAGAAGTGTCCACATAAGTGAGAGAGAGAACAACTGTTGGAGATCATCTTTCTATATTTGGGTTTTACTGCTGCCATTGGTGCTCATTCTATCTCTGAGGAAGTTGTGGGGTTTTCTCCTTTATGGTTTCCTCAATGAAAATTCTTTGTGTCTCTTGTCTCTTGTGATTATTTCTATGCATGTTATTCTCGCAGATAAGATCCTAAGGTCATATTGCTTAAATGATAAAAATCTAACATGGTATCAGAGCTAACCTAAGAAGAAGACACTGTGTAGATGCAGAAGCTAGGGCTTCTTAATTTTTGGGTCTCTCTCCACAATACATTAGCAAAGGGAGGCTAGGATGAACCTCCATTGAAGGGCGCATCTTTCTGTCAAAGCATAATTTGATTTCGAGCATTTTTACTTTTTGCTACAGGAAATTAGGGATTTTTACAAAAGAGGAATTTTTGAGTGAGCCCAACATAGGATTTCTCTCCTCATAAAAATCAAATTTTATAGACCAAGGTTGAAGTTTTTGGTTGAGTAAAACTCCAGGAAAGTCAAACCCTAGTTTGACCCCAGGACTAAAAAACCCTAAAATAATAAAACTGGTAGTTTCGGTACATTCTCTATATCTAGGGATTGAAGAAGTATCAGGGGCCAAAATTTTCACAGACCGAATATAAAATCCTAATGTACATTGTGTAAAAATTTCAGCCTCTGATTCACTATATTCTGGGAGATACGATTCGTCCAAATCAGGGTTCCACTCTCTTCTAGGATTCATCTGTAAACATGACACAGAGGGAGAATTGTTGTATCTTAGGATATGAAGGTCCAAATGAAATTTCTCAATATTTTCCAGATAAGGCACAGAATTTACTTTGTGTAGTATAAGTTTTAGACCCCGAAGGTGAAACAGTGACACATGGTAGTTCGTACAAGTTCGTTATGCTGAACAGTCCAGAAAGACGTCACCTTGGGAAAACTCTCATACGTCCTAATTGGTGAAACCAATTATGGTAAAATATATGGTGTTGGAAATAGGATATACAAGGTTACCTCAATAAAAAAATTCAAACATAGGGGAGTAGTACTTTCAGAGATACCGCAGAAACAATATCAGGAATTTCTAGAGAGGAAATTGGAAAACTAGGGCTTCCTGTTCCGGGAGCTTCCCTCCATTGTTTTCAGAAAAGGAGTACATTGGATAGATTTCCTTGAAGAGTCCCATATTTATATTCAATCAGATATGAAATATTCCATGTTTTGGAAATTATATTTTCTTCGACAAACCCTAGAACAGCCAGATCCAGAACCAGGACAGAAACCTCAAATCGAAAATGAATTGGACACCTACATAAGTGGAGAGGTTCTAGCTCCAGAGGGAGATGAGGATAAAGATTTACAGAAGAAGAACTTGGTCAAGGACAAGAATATCATTTCTGATTCAAACAAGGATCACCTTATACCACACGTGTCTTCCCTAAAGACACCTAAAAAGATGTTTGATTCCTTGACCAAGCTATCTGAAGGGAAGAACATAAATCGGAAGATGACTTTGAGAAACCAGTTGAAGAATGTAAAGATCCAGAATGCAAAAATGATACAATCAAACTTTACAAGGGTCTATAAAATCAAAGAACAACTTGAAACAGTGGATGAAGAAGTAGAGAATACAAAAATTGTGATAACCACCTTAAATGGCCTCCTAGGATCATGGGATTCATTCATTCGAGGAATGTGTGCCCGAAGGAAGTGATTACTTTCAGAAGACTCTGGGAAGAGCACACATAAGATGAAGCTTGACCCATAATAAGAGAAGAGAAGATGGGAGCAACTGAAGATCAAGTGCTCACGATTCAAAGAAGATCCCTCAAGCCATGAGGAATATGAAGAACTCAATTATTGAAGAAACATCTTAAGCATTTGGATAAGAAATGATGTTGTTATGAATGAAGAAGTTGATGAAGCTCAAAGAAGGAGTCTACCCATGAAACAAATAAATATAAGTATTCAATTGTCATTTCATGATATTTTTTTGTTATGCATTTGTTTATATTCAGTTGATGTATTATGCATGATAGAATGTTTGCATTAATGACAATATATTACTATGCATGTGATGGGTAAGTAGCTCATGGTGATATACACTCTCCATTGCGACTTATCTAGAATGAAACCTCTTTGTTGACATATTAGATTAGTGCACAATATCAATGATGTCTTGGTAGAGATGGAAGGCATCTAGAAAGTTTCCATGAGATATGGATGAATGTTGTATTGGCTAAAATAGTTGCATGAATATATCTTTATGCATAAGAATTTACCATTATGAAATGTTTCTAATCATACAACTAGTGCATTTGACTTGTAGGAAATATCACGTACAATCATCTACAAGAAAAGAAGGATGAAACTTGTTCCGAAGAACAAGTGACGACAGTTCAAGATTCACTCTAATAATCCAAAATGATGAATGATGACTAGAATGCGATGTTGAGACCTAAAGGGAATTCCGTAGTATCTTCCATATGGATCTACAAGATCCAACATATAGTAGATGATAACATCGTGGGATACAAGGCAAGATTCATAGCACAAGGCTTCTCACAAAAAAAAGGCATAGACTACGAAGAGACATTTGCAGCCACTGGAAGTTAAGACACATGATAGACAGACTCATGTGTGCAAATTAAAGAAGGCCTTGTACGAGCTTAGAAGACACCCATGGGATAAAACACACATGAGGTGCTTGAAGATCACCTAGAGTGATGAAGATATTAACCTTTGCTACAAGGTTGAAGATGAAAGCCTATAGAGGATGACAAGCTCACAGATGGGTGCAAGAAGAACATTTCAAGATAGAGGATCTTGGTATCCAGTGACCCTAGATGGATACAAAGAATAATCGTAGCAAAGGAATCAAATTATCATTCCAGTACATAATGTTTCAATGCATATAGTACGAAAGGTAGAGGGAGAATGATGATCCGCTTCAGAGGGAGTGACTACACAATATCCTGAGGTTCGACATGGTATGACAAGATGGACAAATTACTAATGAATCTAGGATTTACTGATAGTAAAGCGTATTCCAACCTTTGCTTCAAGGTTGAAGGTGGAAGAACAGTGGTGGTCCTGTTATATGTCGATGACTTGTTCTTGGAAGAAAAGGGGATCTCATTAAATTTGCAAGAAGGATACTTGCTTCCGAGTTCGAGATGAAGGACTTGGGGATGATGCACTAGTTTCTAGGCATGGAGGTGTGGCAGAATGCGGATGGAATCTCCCTGGGACAAGGGAAGTATGTAGTGGAGATCCTGAAGAGGTTTGGGATGATAGAATGAAAGGCCATGACCACACCTATGGCATCGAACCTGAAGCTATTGAGTGATGCTTCATCAGAGATGGTTGATGCTACGATGTATCAACAGATGATTGGTTCATTGATTTACCTGATGAATAAAAGACTAGATATTTTCTTTGCTATGAACACATTGAGTCAGTTGCTAACAGATTTGAGACATGTTCACCTGATTGCTGCAAAGCATATTCTGAGGTACCTGAAGGGTATAGTTGATTATGGGCTCAAGTATGATATGAATCATAATATCAACCTAGAGGGTTATGTGGATTTGGATTGGGTAATGCCATTGATAGGAAGAGCACTTTGGGGTGCTGATTCAGTATGGGATCAGGTGTGATCTCTTGTTTTAGTAGGAAGGAGTCCTGCATGGCACTGAGAACAGCCGAGAGAGGAGCAGTGAAGCTCCATTTTGTGATCCAGATTGACATCTATTTAAAGAGGGATTTCTAGAATAGCCAGTGAGATAGGTTGTCTGAGCATAAAATCCTGGCGAAGCTCATAGGTTGCTCAGACGTAAACGGTCTTGTAGATTATCCTTAGATGTAATTGGTCCCGGTGAAGCTCGTAGGTTAGCCTTGGACGTAATCAACCCTAATATGATTCTATGCTAGAAATGGCCAGAGTGAAGTTTGAGTACTTCATGGAGAAGCTTGGTGTTCTGCAGATCGAGGTTCCTTCCAAGGGGAAGTGATGAGTCCATGAGCCCTTCTAACATGGTGGTAGGCGGGGCCTCCCATGGTTAGATGTAAGTGCAGATCCATTTTGACATGGTGATAGGATTGGTTCCTTCCATGGTCATATGTAAGTGCAGGGCCTTTCCTCAAATGGTAGATGGTGTGTCCTACCATGCCAGAGGATGTAAGTGCTGAGCCTTTGTTACTGGGTCAGATATAAGTGTTGGGCCTTTATGACTGGGTAAGATGTAAGTGCTGAGCCATTGTAGCATGGATGCAGGATGTGTTCCCCACATGGCTAGATATAAGTGTTGAGCCTTTCTAGCATGGATGCAGGATGTGTTCCCCACATGGCTAGATATAAGCGCTGCACCTTTTTGACATGGTTTTTGGATGTGTTCCTCCCATGGTTAGATATAAGTGCTGAGCCTTTTCGACATGATGGTAGGCTGGGACTCCCATGGTCAAATGTGATTGTTGAGCCTTTTCGACATGTTGGTAGTCTGGGCCTCCCATGGTCAGATGTAAGTGTAGAGCCATTCTAACATGGTGGCAGGATGGGACTCCCATGGTCAGATGCAAGTGCATAGCCATTTTGACATGGTGGCAGGCTGGGCCTCCCATGGTCATATGTGAGTGCAGATCCATTCTGACATGGTGGTAGGCTGGGCCTCCCATGGTCAGATGTAAGTGCAATGCCTTTATGACATGGTGGGAGGCTGGGCCTCCCATGGTTAGATATAAGTGTTGAGCCTTTTCGACATGGTGGCATGCTGGGCCTACCATGGTTGGATGTGAGTGCTTATCCTTTCCAAAATGGTGGCAAGATTGGCCTCCCATGGTTGGATGTGAGTGCTGGGCCTTTTTGACATGGTGGTAAGTTGGGCCTCCCATGGTCAGATATAAGTGCTATACGAGCCTTTCTGACATGGCGGCAAGCTGGGCCTCCCATGGTCAGATGTGAGTGCTACGCCTTTCTGACATGGCGGTGGATGTGTTCCTCCCATGGTCAGATGTGAGTGTTGGGCATGCCTTTCTGACATGGTGGTGGATGTGTTCCTCCCATGGTCAGATGTAAGTGCTGGGCGGGCCTTTCTGACTGGGTCAGATATAAGTGCTGAAGAAGATGAATACCTACATGGAGGCTAGGCCTACAACTAGCATGAAAAAGGGTTGGGTTTGTAGAACTTCCTATGATGAGTAGAATTGAGAGATAGCACCATTTTCTTGAGATAGCAAGAGCAGTGATGATGATGATGATCTAGTGATGATCCAGATTTGATGATCATCCAGTGATGATCCATCTTTGATGATGATCCAGCTTTGATGATGATCCAGTGGTGATCCAACTTTGATGATGATTCAGTGATGAAGACTTGTGCTGATGAATTGTGTCAAGAGAATACCTTCCTAGTTAAGATGGAGTGTTTATGTATTTGTAACTTCAAAATTTATTCACTTGTATATCTTATATTGTACCCCGATGTTCCTATCGAGAGAATTAGTTGTATTTCATTGTACCTCGATGTTCCTATCGGGAGATTCATTAATATAATAAAGTCATGTAAAGTCATTGAGGTCAACCCTCTGTTGTAAGTTGGGGAAATAGTCCCCACAATTGAGTTAAGGTTAACCCTCCTTATTGATCGGAGGGAAAAGTCCCCACAGTTGAGGGGCACTAGGGTTATTAGAATCTCCTAGAGATGTTGACCCTGGTAAGTAATTGTCAAGTCAAAAATTAGCCTCTCTATTTGTCACACACACTCACTCAACTGGGGTGCATGAGTGAGAGAAGAAGTGCTCACACAAGTGAGAGAGAGAACAAATGTTGGAGATCATCTTTCTGTCTTTGGGTTTTACTGCCGCCATTGGTTCTCATTCTATCTCCGAGGAAATTGTGGGGTTTTCTCCTTTATGGTTTCCCCGAGGAAAATTCTTTGTGTCTCTTGTCTGTTGTGATTATTGCTGTGCATGTTATTCACATAGATAATATCCTAAGATCATATTGCTTAAATGATAAAAATATAACAATATTCAAACCATGACTCGATGTATATGGACCTATTTTACATATATAGATATAATAACTTATTTGCATTTGTTTCTATATATCATTTATATATGTTTTTACAATGTATGTGACAAATGCCAATTTAAGATGTAATTAACATATGCATCAGTAATTATATTTTTGGTTCCTTGAAATGTGGTTGTATATGATATGCTCAAAATGTCTTTCAAGCAACCTAATTTGAAAAAACTGACGTAATAGAGTAGGATGTCTCACCTGATAAACTCCATTAAGTTGAGATACCACTAATTGGGAGTCAAGTCTAACATCCAGATAGGTAAGACCATGCGCAATAACATCTCTCAGTATCTTAATAACAACATTGTAGTCAACCACATTGTTAGTTGCAGGAAGCACCTCTTGAGGCAACTAGTTGTCCTGTGGGTGCATGAATGACCCAAGAGACTGAAGCCAGGTTGCAAATGTGACTACTTGCACCATCAACGAATACTATGAACCATTCCACAAACACCTGAAACAAAATTTTTTGGAAAGGGGTTGGGGTAAATTGCGCAACATCGCGGATGCTGCGCAAGCTTAGAAGACACCGTGTAAGATGAAGATAGCGCGATAAGCAGAAGATAGACTACTTTTGATTATTTTGTGTGAATTTTTGTACTTGTTGACCACTTTTTGTGGATATTGGTCATTAGTCAGTTAAATCATTTAGGAGTTAGTTAGAAGTGGACAATGAATTTAAAGGTGCAAGCCTATAAATACAAGAATTGTAATCGTGATAGATAGATGTTTTTTCGAGGAATGTTTTTAGAGACAATGTTTTAGATCCAGTGTTGTGATAAAATGAGGAACTGAGGGGATGAATTGTTATCTTTTTTTATTCGTGCTTGATTGCACAAAAGTAATATGATAAGACAGATGTTGACCTAAATCACTGTTATCTTCTCTTTTTTTGTCTTTCTATTCCTACAAATTCGATGATGAATGCTAAGTGAATCTAAAATATGGATCTATGATGCGATGTTTACTATTTATGAATGCTATTATCTTTTTCAGAAATCTATTTCGCACTAGTAGATTTGTTACAGTTATGAATGAATGATGTGCAATGATGAATGGTTCTGTTGAAGAATTTTTTTTGATCTGGTCATTAAGTTGATGAATCATCGATTCCCTAATCCTCTTCTATACTGCGGAAACTTGGTTCTGATATCACTCCCTTGAACATATCGAGTGAGACTTCATCTTCTCTACGGGTGTTGCTAGACAGGGTAAAACCTGTCTGAGCCGATGCTCATGGAGATCGCGGAGGGTTGAGTGTCAACAGAGTGGGACCGCTATCGACTGGGTTTTGTTGGTTGAGGTTTGAGCAAAAAATGTTTTTATTGTCGGGACCTCATTGTGACTGAGAGGAGGTTATGTGGCATCCAACATAATTAGAAACTAAAGAGTGGATGTGGCATCCGACGCGACCAGAAATTCAATATTGGTTTGATCAGAAGCTGTGACAATTTGTTGAAGCAAAAAATCAGAACCTTGGATTGACAACAGACAAGTGGCTGGAAAATTACATACATGACAGTCATCATGAGTATTTTTTCTGTGAGTTTCTTATCATACTATACGAGTGGTTGGCATAGTTCACATACAAAAAGACAAATTTCCAAGGAGGAGAACCAACATCCTGGACCTGTGAATTGATCCAGGAGCTGCAAGAGACTGACAACAGAGCGTCATGAGCTATTGAGGTCTGGTTGGATAGTATCCTAGAAGGATACATCACTCAGTTTGTAGTCGACACTACCAAGTATTACAGTGAAGTAGAAAGGGAATTATTCAATGGACCAAGAGGTAGGTTCCTATTATCGATCCAATTGTTAATTAAAATGCTTGTTTGCAGAAAGGGTATACTGAAGATGCACCTAGAGTAGTAGAAATTTGGTGTGCAGAGGCGATGGATACCACTACTAAAGGGGGGAGATGAATGGGAAGATAAGGGGTATATGGGTGCAAGTTTCGACGATATTGTGAGGGAAGCTGAGGAAGAAAGTGTTTGTACAAGGGGAGGAGCAAGGTTTTAACAAGAGAAGAGGCAGAGGATAGGGGAAGGTCCTGCTGGGATGAAGTGATCCTACAGTGATGAAGAGGATGACCAAACATAGACTACACCCAGGACAACAGTGAGATCAAACCCTAGTAGTAGTGTTCCCACACCTTCGTGCACCACTTCGTCAACTTACCTGACGTGTCAACAACAATATAGTAGTAGGTTAGCATCAGCAGGAATAAGTCCCAAGATGGCAGTGTTGTAGATACAATAGATCCCATGTTTTATCCAAAACATGGGAGCTCCCAATTTTATATGCAAAGGTAATATTCAAATTCCTCAGTCATTTTGGGGTCCCCTTAATGTCTATTCATGGTTTCTATGCCTTTGCCAAGATTTGACTTAGTTAACTTTTTAAAAATTATGCATGTTTTGTGTGTTTTGGTGAGTTGCAGAAAAGACTATTTAAAAAAAAAAGTTGTGTCTTTCTCGCAACCTGCAATGTGGATTGCGGGAGATTGGTTTAATGTTTGAGAGTTTTTAGTCCCACAACTCGCAATGTGGATTGCGGGTGTGGACATATTTTTAATAATTGCAGCTTGTCATCCCACAACCCATATCCCGCAATTGCGGAATGCATATTGCGAGAAGTAGTTTGATTTATAATTTATGTTGTCTTTTTCTGCAACCCGCAACCCACAATTTGTGGATTGTGGATTGCGGAAAGGGTTAATTAAAATTTTAATGATTTTGTATTCCTGCATCCCGCAACCCACAATTTTCAGATTACGGATTGCAGGAGAGTGAATAAAAATTAAAATCCTTTTGATCTCATATCTCGAAATATTTAATCCCAATTGTATAATTCTTTTAAGATCAATGATCATGATTCACCCAACCATAAAATCAACGGCTGCTGAGCCTTAACTTGCAATAGCAATATCTTGAGATTTATGAATCCAAATGAAGCCCGAGATAGCTCGTTGGAAATCTAGAAGGATGAGGAATGATTTGAGAATATTATTTTTTTCCATTTGAATATATTAAACACCCTAAAAATGTGCCCGAATAGTCAATTTCTGATTTGCATAAGATTTGTTCATTTTTATTATTTTTGATTTGTAAATGAATTGTTATTTGTTTTAGATTTATTTCATTAGATTTGGAATCGTATTTAATTTTTCTTTTTAATTGAACATGTGTGGATTTGGGTTTCGAGGAATCAAATTGAACAATTTATATCCCAACTTCGAAGTGATCAAAATGTGCCAAGTGGAAAGCAGTGATCTTTGGACGTGATTTATGGAGTGATGGAGGTGAATATGGAAAATATGAGACATGGGTTTTTTGCAGAAGATTCCCAATTAGTTTTTTGATGTTAAGAATCCATGGAAATTTATTCATTTAAGAGATTCGGATGGTTTCCAAAACGGAATTTCCCATATTTTTCTCATGGACGGATCTGGCAGATGAAACAACTCATCTAGCTGGCTTAGCTATTGGAGGAATGGATCTTATCTTTTCCTGTAATTTTCTCTGTATAAATACCTACCTCTATGAGGGAATAAAAGGGGAAGCACTTGATAGAGTTGGAAAAGATTTCTCTTTCAGATATCCATTATTTTTTGACTTTCAATTGTTTGAAGATAGAGAATAGGAGACACTGCCGCCAAGGAGGAAAAATCAGCAGAAGAGACTGGAGACACATTTTTTGATGTTAAGCTTGTAATTTCTTACAGAATTTCAATTATACAGCAAATTTATTTTCAAATCTTCTTTTGTCTATTGATCAATTTTCTTTGATGAATGTTGATTGTAACTCCCGATTGCTTATCAATGCTGTTAAATCTTTTGCAATTTATTAAACACAATGATTCATGGTTCTGGTTTATATTTTCTGATGATCTGTGTGTTCATGATGTTTTTAAAGAGTTTATTTAATTAAAACATTATTTATTTCTGCAAATGGTTTCACAGTAAAGTTTAATTGATGTTAACTTTTCAATTAACATATTAGTTACAGGTTGATCTTGAATGCATGTAACCCTCAATCTGTTGTTAATTAATTTTAATTGATTAATAGTAACTTGGGCAGATAAGTAATTGAATTTTTAACATTTCTGTTAAGTTGATAAATGCACTTATCTATTTCTACATCAAGTTGACCCACACATACACAAGCCACATTCTTAGAATAGTTCTAACTTAGCTTAGGTTTCCTTTTAGGTAGATATGTTTTTTTTGTAGACATAAAATATCTTGTTTTCCTTCATAGGAAGAGTGATCCTTTTGGATAAAAACTCACCAACTCAAAGAGTGCTAGTGGAGGCCGAATATTTGTGGGTGTTAACCACACCAAACAACTCGAGGATAGGGTTATACTTGCGTAGGATTATCTGAAGAATTTGGCTGGGTTTTCATCCCCTGTTGTTTGCCTTGGACACCATTCCAACACTTACACAACCAAGGCATCAACAAATGGTGCTAGAAGGAGGGCCATCGGACATGTAAGGTCATTTGAGCCATCTTAATCAGATTATATTAAAATGGCTCCAGCTCAAAAATATGTATATAGTTCATTTTCTGCTCATGAATCTGTATTTAGTTGTGTTTCTAGGAAAATTAGTTTTCATTTTCAAACAAATTTGTTGAAGCAACTGATAGAAATAAAATTTGATGGTGATGGAGAAATTTTAGCACAAGAACATGTTCTTCAATTTACCTATAATTTTTTTGTTAACGAAATTTTGGATCTAGATGTTTTGTGCATATTTTTAGCCTTCACATTTGAGGGATGGGTTAAAGAATGGTTTGTAACCTTGCCTTTTTCCTCTGTTAATTCCTTTGAACATTTTGTAGATATTTTACGCTTTTTTTTGGATATTATGACTTTATTAAATTATGTAATGAATGGAAACAACTCACTATAAATAAGGGCAAATCATTAGAATATTTTGGAATTAGAACTTTTAATATCTATTTTAGATTCCCTTTAGTAGAACGTTCTATGATACACGAATGGTTTCAGCACACTATTTATATTACATATGAATATGATCAATTAGTAGATGATAAATATGAATTATAGATTGATAATCATCTACCTCTTGGTTTATATTTGTATGAAGAATCTAAGGATTTAAAAATTATAGAAATGAATTCCTTCTCTTTCTTAGATATGGATCATAATTATTATGACGAATTGGGTGATTTAAATGTTGATATGCCCATATCTATTTCACTAAAAATTCAAATTTTAACAGATCATGAAGGAAATCATTTTCCTATAGAATATTCTTCTAAAGTACAAGAGAATAGTTCTAATCATAATATTGGACCATCTTCTTCTAGCATAAGTAAAGAGCTTCAAGATTATGATATTTATTATCTGCTAATCCTTTAATAAATCTCGAATCAACTAATTGTTCTGAAATTTGTGATATGTTTTCCCAACTACCATTTTATGACCTAAATAATTTTATAGGGGAACATATTTCACGAGATGATGATACTGCATTAGAAGAAGAAGAAGATTCTGATTTGAAACCTTTCATACATATCTCTTTTGAAGAGAAAATCCCTCTTAAGGAATCTCGATCTAAAAATATTCTACAAAGAGATGAATTTCATGCACTTATTTACTCTTCATATTTTTCTATGTACCTGTTGTGCCCCTACCCAACAGCCTTTAAAAAAACATTATTTCATTAAATAAAATTGTATTTTGTTTTGATGAAATGTTTGAATTTCATATAATTAAACTAAAGAATTGACAGCTACTGAAATGGTGACATTCCAGCG
>LPNX010068053.1:57914-69301 GCA_001517045.1 Pseudotsuga menziesii | reverse complement strand
TATTCTTATGATGAACATAGTAAAACCTCAAATCACTTATTATGTTCAGATTTTTCTGTGGATCGTGTCATGGATATTAGTCAGTTTATCCTAGAAGAACAAACCAAACCACCCATAGAATTATCCTTTGAAGAGGAATTATTTGATGAAGAGTTTTCCTGTAATGATCTTTCTTATCCACGAAAATAATTTCATTCTCTTAATGCTTCAATATATTTTTCTTTGTACCCTGATATTTTTGATCAAGAGGCAATGCATAGTTCATATTATTATGATTTTAATTTCACATTGTCACAATCTTATATGGTACGATACAATCATGATTTGCATTTAGAAAATGAAGAGATTAATCTTTCTTCCCATGAAACATTTCCTCAATTACATACATGGGAATTAGGAAATATTCAAACAAGCGGACTTGAAGAAATCTCCTATGATTCATCAAAATTCTTGGATCAACAATCTTATCATGATCAGTCACTTGAGTTTGAAAATCAATATGGAACTGATAAAGTCAATTTATATCTTACAACAATTAATGATGATTTTTTACTTACCTTGTTGGATTCCATTAGTTCATCTCGAGTTAGTGATTATGAGAAAATTAATCCCCATCAAATTGATTAGGATATTAATCATAAGGCGGAGAATACTCTTGAACTTGAATTTAAGAAAATTGGATTTGAATTTGATGATCTTTTTAAACGACGTGTTCGTCTGCAAGATGATGTTCATAGGGAGAAAAACTTACAGGAAGGATGGTTTCTTTTACATGATTCTTTGCACAAAACTTTAGCACATGATTGTCACGATATATATCTCTCATTACCATCCTATCACACATATTATGATAGGATTGCAGATTGGCTCGAGAGATATTTTCTTGCGAAGTTTCCAGAGAATGGTAAGATGGCATTGATTTTGTTTTTTGAAAGTCAGAATGGTAAGTCAGATTTATTTATTTTTGGTTTCAAAATACTTCAATTCTTATTGCTGATTATCATTTTGTTTGATTTTGCAGGATTGGAGTTATTACGATGGCTTCATTGGAAATTTTCTTTTACTTAGTTTGTATATATTTTATTTTATTAGCTTAGGTTAGGTTTATGTTTGTTTACATTTGAATAAATGCAGGTATATGGAGTTGTGGCAACATCATTTTAAGAATGAGTTGACGATATCATTAGCAGGGAAGTAGTTCTTTACTTTCTCTTGTTTTCTTTAATCGTCTCATTAAAAGAAGGAACCTTTCATCTTTTTATAGCTGCATACTCATTAGGATTTATTTCGTTACTTTGATTTCTGAATAAAACACATTGGATTGACATCTCATCAATAATTGAAAAACAACTTTGACTTAATTTAAAAACAAAAAATAGGGATAAAAAACATTAAAACATGTTAATCTATTTTAATCCCTCATTTTCTTTTGCTGGTAATTAGTCATATGTTGTTTAAACCTATTTTCTGTTTGATGAGATCTTGATTTAATTCATGTGTTATGTGTGTATGATTTATTTCAAAATTTCATTTTCTTTACTAAGAGTTTTCTCGTAGATTTTGAAATCCTTTGTTTTTGTAGTCTGCTCAAATAAAACTCATGTATATATTGGTTGTTTTCATTTTTCCTTTGATTTTTGTGGTTCTTTTGATTTTTCAAAACCAGGAGACATGATTCAAATCTTGGAATGTTTTTATGCCACGAAATTGCAATCTGATTATATAAAACATGAAGAAAGCAAGACTTTTAGAAATCTGTTCTTATCTTAGAAATAAAAGAAAAGAAATTGAACTGTTACAAACAAAATTACTAGATGAAAACTTTCACTTTATTTTGTTTCTTTTATCATTATCTTCAAATTGTTGGATTGAATGGATATCGAAGTCATCATTACTAGGAATTCTATTACTTATTTAGAAATCAGTTTTGGGAAAGCAGTTGCAATTTAATAGTAAAATCAGTTATCTATAGATCCTTTACGCTATCTTACTCGTAAAGAGTTTCCTATTACGTTCCCCCATGTTAAACATGCAAATCTCTTGTAGATGAGCATTTAAATGCTGAATATGAAGCCTTCTTTAAACTTGTTAGCTTGGGATATAAGCCGTTGGGTAGAATGGGTTAAAAGACGTACCCTTTCGAGGCTATGGACGCCTGCAGGCAGGAGGGATGTGTCTGTGGCATACTTGGATTCCAAATCATAAATGTTATATATACAAAAATCTAAAAGAATCCAAGGTCATCCCACACTCGTGAAGAGGTTCCAATGCAGCTTACCCATTAATAAATTGAGAAGTTCTAAATATTCATGTTTATCTTATTTTGGGACTAGAACGGTAGGATGTATGGTTAAAAGTCAACCCTTTCGAGGCTAGGGACGCCTGCGGGTAGGAGGGTCATAACTGTAGTATTGGGATCATATCTTTAAAAACTGGTCAAATATCAAAATTGCGTTGTCTTTCCCAGGACTAATTTCTTTTGAAGTTTTATGTTTTCTGAAAAAACTTAAAATTCGTATCATTTTTGAAGGTAATCTCTAGATAATGATAAAAGAATTGAATTTGGTATTAGTTTGAAATCTAGTCTTATCATAAGGCACAGTTCTTTTATCTTCAGGAAAATGCTAATCTGAGTTAAATACAATTTTTCTTTTCTTGCTACATACATAAGTCAGATTTTATGTTTTCACAGAGATAACTGTTTCGCCCAGTCAGTCGCCATCTGTTGTGCCCCTACCCAATAGCCTTTAAAAAAAACATTATTTCATCAAATAAAATTGTATTTTGTTTTGATGAAATGTTTGAATTTCATATAATTAAACTAAAGGATTGATAGCTACTGAAATAGTGACATTCCAGCAGCTACTGAAACATGAAATTCAATGTTTTTAAAAGAAATCTTTGCGAACTATGGATTAGTTGACAAAATCATTACTTTGAAATTATCATTTTGAGTGGATTTGCATTGAAAATCAAGTGATTAATGTTAATCATTTTTCATAACTTAATCTTGAAATCTTATCCAAATATTTATCATTTGATTTTATTATGTGATATTGTTATCATGAATATTGATAAGGCTTAAGGTTGATTATTATATTTTTGGCATCTTACCAAAGTTCATTCGAATTATTTTTCTTAAGGCTTTTCATCTACGCATAACAAAACCTTTTTATTTGATCTTGATCTTTATGATGGGCTTCATATGTCATCTTTATTATTGCATGTAAAGGTCGACGTTAATACTATGGGTTATGGGATTTGTTTTTCATATTTTAAAAACAACCATATAATGAAGAAGTGACGTATTCGTTACCAAAGGCAAATCATGATTAATTCAACGTTTAAAAAGAATGGTGATTGGGGTTTGGATTATTTCAACTTAAGTCTGTCACGACATTAAAATGCTTCATTCTTAGTTCAAGGTAGATCATTCTATTTGTCACAAAAAATGAATATCATCAAAACTTTGACGTGCAATAACTGAAAAGAATAAACCCACTTTGATTTATGGATTTCAACGCCACGTGTGAATCGAAATTATGTTCTCACATTTAGTTATGTTTGTTTAAAAAAAAGGATTTACAACTAGATTCGTGTCAACGCATTGAGATCATTTTTTCCTTGATCGCCAGCTAACTGAAAGTTAGAAATAGTTACCAAGCTATTTGATTGCAGTGATATCTTCAAACTTTTAATGAGAATCACCTCATAATAATGCCATTAATTAAAATCACTAAGTTTGAGGAAGATATTGCCATATTTTCTGCCGTAAAATTTCAATTTCTTTAATGAGCAATGAAGACATAAACCCTATTTACGCTGCATGCTGATCAACGAAGAGTTCACAGTGATTTTCTCCATCTGATTGCGCTAGTTTTAGGTGATAAAATATATTTCTGTTAAAAATGATAAAGGTAGATCGATTCTGGATGCCACGATTGATTATGTTGTAAATATTTTACAAACAAATCTCATGAAAATGAGGGAAAAGGAGATAAATTTATTTCTATTTTATTATTCTGTTCTTTTATTAATTTTTTTTATTGCCTCTCTTTGTGTGAGCGATTGGATCATTTTTATGCAGGTTAATAAAATAAGGAGTAGATAATTATGTTATCTCTTGAAGATCAGGTTTGCTGCGATGAATAAGCCAGATAGAAGGTGGTTGTAGAGATTCAAGGTGATTAGATTCATTCCAGAAAAGGAACAAACTGCCGGGATTGTTGCCAGTTACAAAATCGCGTTTCCAATTGACAGGCGATTTTCTGAGTCACGTTGTGAACAAACGGAGACAAATATAAAAAATATGGCACATGGGTTTTCTTCAGAACGAACCCATTTAGCGTTACTCAGGGGGATTTCGCCAGAAAATGATGAATTCTAGGAGATTTCGAGGATCCTTTGATCACGATTTTGGCAGTTGCGGCCGACAACGAAATGGTTGTTTCTAGAAATTCGCCTGTGCAGAGTTTATTTTGTTTGGATTTCTTCTGATCATGGTGTATTTAATGAGAGAATAATTTGATTGTTAGGGGGGGGAGAACTGGACTGAGAGATTGCTCTCTCAGATCAAAACATTGCTGCTTGAATAATTTTGTAAATGCTCAACAACATTGAAGAACTTCTTTTTCAATGTTGGAAGATCAAATCAAGAGCTGGAGCTGGGGAAAGCAGACTATATGCTTTTAAAGATTAATAGATTTCTCTCTTGAAAGCTCAGAAATACTGCTGCTAAGGGGTCGATAGTTAATGGAAGGGAAAAGACAAGACTGGGTTTGATTTATTTGTGACTTTGGACAGCTACCTGTTTGCAGCCTCAATCTTTTGAACTGGTGATACCTTAATATATGTTTACTGTTTGTATACATTGCATATACTCTTGGTATCTGTTAGTTTTGTTATTTCCCTTTTATAATTTATTTATATTTGTTAAAATTCTCTACAGAAGTTTACAAATATACATCTCTCATGTAATTATCGATTTTCATGTTTCGATTTTGCTGATGTATCATGTTGTGTAACTGACGATTGATATTGTTGTTTATATGATTTGTAATCATTACTGTCTGGTTTTGTTAATATTTAAACTTCTTTAAATATTATCAAAGCGTATTCATGTGGTAGTTCCATTAGCATAAATCGATTTCATGGTTAATTTCTCGCATTGCTCTTGGTCAGAATAAATTGATTTACATGTTGTTTCTTTTAAACTATTTTATAAAAAACAACCATTGAATCATATTCAAGTTATTTTCTGATTCTTGGTAATTAATGTATAGTTGTCAATAATGTAAATTTTATAACTCATTTAAACATGTTTTTGATTATTTATAAGCCTAGTTAATTAAATAGATTTGATTCATAGATTAATTTAATCAACTTACTAATTCATTAGTAAGTAGATTAACTAGCTTGATTTGTACATTCGATTTAATTAACCAAAGTAATAGCTTTAGTTTTATTTTTTAGACTTAGTTTAGTTATACTTTTAGGCTAATAGAGCCTTTAAACCTGTCGGAAACAACCATCCCAAACAGCTTGGAACCTGCTCTAAGGATCCCGGTCTGGGTTGTCTTCCCCGTTGCGTGCATAGTCATATTTTCCCGTCAACAGTACCATGATCTATTTGATAACAATGGCATTCAATCATATATTTCAGATTCTAATTCTCCATTGTTAAGTCTTAAAGAGGTACAAGTTAATTATGAAATGCATGAAGAAGACCAAGAAGACTATTATCCTTGTCATCAATCCATGTCTTTTTTTCATTCTTCTTTGATGGAAATGAATACTATTTCTAATGATTATTTTCAGAATTCTTCCTTTTATGATTCATCATACAATGAAGAAACATTTTCTTCTTACAATCATTTTCTTGATGGAGAATATTCTTACTAGGATGCTAATGATACTAGTTCTATACTTATAACATCTCATATCTTTAACTCTTCTCAAGTAAATGACCAAAGGCAATTTGATCTCTTTGAGAATTTCCAGTTTAATCAATCAATTTATGATGATTTTTACAATTATAAGTTGGAACAAATTGGATGTGGTTTTATTGATCTTATTCAAGAAAATGTTCCTAAGGAGATAATTGTTTGAGAAGAATCTTTGGATTCTTATAATACTGATGTTGATTCTCTTTCAAATAATCCATTTCATTGCATAAATCCTTCGAACTCTTTATGTCATTCTTTTGATTTTCATTGTACATACCATGATTGGGTTGCTAATTGGCTTGAGAAATCTTTCTTAACAAGATTTCATCATTATGGTAAAACTTTGTTTTCCTTATTTGTATATAAAGATGGTAATGTTCCATTCTCTTTATTTGTACATAAATTTCATCTTATTTGATTTAATGCATTCTTCTTTCATTTTTATTTTCAAGCATTCATATCATTCTTTCTAATTATTCACTTCTTCATTTTTGCAGGATTCCATATGCTTTCATGGTTGCATTGGAAATTCGATTATACCTAGTTTTGTTTTGTTTTTTCATTTTTGCAGGATTCCATATGCTTTCATGGTTGCATTGGAAATTCGATTATACCTAGTTTTGTTTTGTTTTTAGAGTAATGTAGGAGTAGGAGTAGGAGTAGGTAAATATATTATTTTTATCATTTCTTTAATAATTTAGATTACTCTTTTGGTTTTCTTCAATAAAATATTTGCGACAACAAGCCAATTGTAAGTTGGAATCAATGCTTCTTTAGATGCATTCAGGGAAGCATTTTTATTCTCTTCCATCTTCTATTATTTATGCCCTCGCTGATTATTTTATTGGTTCAAAGCATCTAGGTGTGATTTATGTCTTTAGTTTTAAATTATAAAGATATTTTCATGAAATGTTTTGAATTAATTCTTTCCAAGTTAATAGTTTTGGATATGCACTAGAAAAAGGGGGTTTTTACATATTTTGTTGTTGTAAATTGAACACCATTTAGTTTAGTTTCTTTCTGTACATAATTTTAATAAAGGAGGCCTTATTGTCCTATACAACTTTATGCAAAACAACAAATGTTGATCATAATTCTTCAACTGAAAGAAAATAAATTTATTTTAAGAATTTTATTATAATCAATTCAATTTATAGATTCAACCCATTTTCATATATGAATTTATTTAGTTATTCTCTTTACAATAACAAATTCCTTCGATTCTACAAACACAACTAACAAATCTTTCTTTTGTTCGCATCAGGCGATTTGTTAAGGCTTATTTTACATTTTAATTTAGTTTAATCTTTTAGGATTCTTTATTTTCAATAAATGACTAATTAAATCTAATATAGCATGACTTATTTAAAAAAAAATTAATCACTAATTTTTCTTTTAGTTAGTGATATAGTTGTGATTTTGATTTACTTTTGGTTTCGAGTTGTATATATGCTTTATTTAATCATTCTTACATTTTATTTTCTTGTTGGTTTATTTTAAGTTTTCATGATTTTCACTTAATAATAAAAGAGCTTATCACTCTTTTACAGTCTTGAAATCTTATCTATAAAGGAAATATTTACAAATGTTTTCTACTTGCTGAAATCAAATGTTTTGATTAGTCAATACCTGTTTGTGAAAAATCAATAACGTACTATGCTGATAATTCTATTAAAATCTTTCCATCATTATCCTAGAACTTTATCTTTAACTCAACATAAAGTTTGAATTGAATTACTTTTAAGGGAATCAATTTCTGGAAAGAAGTTTCAATATGTAAATATTAGTAATCTATAGATTCCTTACGCCATCCTTTCTCTTAAGGAGTTTCTAAGTCTGCTCTCCCATTTAATATGATAACTCAAATTGAGATTAGCACATAATTTACACATAGTTTGCAGATTTCTTTAAACTTGCTATTTGGGATATAAGCCATCAGACAAAACGGGTTAAAATACGTCCTTATTGAGGCTATAGACGCCTGCGGGTTGCAGTGGCTCCATCTGTGGTTTTGGGATTCCAAATCATAAATATTATATATATAAATCCTTAAGAATCCTTTGCCATCCCACACTTGTACAGAGTCACATGATGCTGCTTACCTATTAGTAAATTGACTCACTGCATAGCTATGTATCTAAATTAGTAAATTGGGACTAGAGAACTTGGAGTTGTGATTAAAAGGGATCCCTAGCATGGCTATAAATGTCGAATGGCTGTAGGGTCCTGCCTATGGTATTGGAGTCATTTCGTAACACTATGTCTTATATGATTAGCTTGATTTCCCGGGATTAATTCCTGGTAAAGTTCTTGATTCTTACATCTTATAAATAATTTATTTTGAAAAATGAGTTTATCTTTAGAAAAGTTTTTGGATAATTATGGGAATGACTTGGATGTTTTATAATATTCGAAGCCCAACCAATATTATATCATTCAGTGGTAAATCTATTCAAATTATTTGAGATGTAGCACGTGAAAGCGTTTATTTTCGTTCTTATATATTTCAATACTGTAATTCAGAGATAACTGGTTCATCCTAGCCAGTCGCCATTTGTTGTAGATACAACAGATCCCATGTTTTATCCAAAATATGGGAGCCCCAAATTTTATATGCAAAGGTAATATTCAAATTCCTCAATCATTTTGGGGTCCCCATAATGTTTATTCATGGTTTCTATGTCTTTTCCAAGATTTGGCTTAGTTAAATATTTAAAATTTATGCATGTTTTGTGTGTTTTGGTGAGTTGTAGAAAAGACTACTTAAAAAAAAATGTGTCTTTTCCACAACCCATAATGCGGATTGTAGGAGCTTGGTTTAATGTTTGCGACTTTTCAGTCTCGTAACCCGCAATGCGGATTGCGGGTGCGGAAATATTCTTAATAATTGCAGTTTTTCATCTCACAATTGTGGAATGCAGATTGCGAGAAGTAGTTTGATTTATAATTTGTGTTGTGTGTTTCCACAACCCGCAACTCGCAATTTGTGGATTGCGGATTGTTGAAAGGGTTAAAATTTTAATGATTTTGTATTCCCGCATCCTGCAACTCGCAATTTGCGGATTGCAAATTTGGGAGAGTGAATAAAATTCAAATCTCATGTTTTTATCCCGTATCCCGCAATATTTAATCCTGACCGTATATTTATTTTAAGATCAATGATCATGATTCACCCAACCATAAAATCAATGGCGGATGAGCCTTAACTTCCAATTGCAATATCTTGAGATTTATGAATCCAAATCAAGCCCAGGATAGCTCGTTGGAAAGATGGAAGGATGAGGAATGATTTGGGACTATTATTTTTTTCCATTTGAATAGCTTAAACACCCTAAAAATCTTCCTGAACAGTCAATTTTGGATTTTCATAAGCTTTGTTCATTTTCATTATTTTTTATTTGTAAATGAATTGTTATTTGTTTTCGATTTATTTCATTAGATTTGTTAACATATTTTAATTTGTCTTTTGAATTGAACGGGCATGGATTTGGGTTTTGAGGAATCAAATTGAACAATTTATATCCTAACTTCGAAGTGATCAAAATGTGCCAAGTGGAAATCAATGATCTTTGGATGTGATTTCTGGAGCGATGGAGGTGAATCTGGAAAATCAGAGACATGGGTTTTGTGTAGAAGATGCCCAATTAGTTTTAAATGAGTAGATCTACGAAAAGTTCTTCATTTAAGAGATCCGACTGGTTTTTCAAAACGAAATTTCCCAGATTTTTCTCATTGACGGATCTGGTAGATGAAACAACTCAGCTAGTTAGCTCAACTATTGGGGGAATGGATCTTATCTTTTTCCGTAATTTTCTCGGTATAAATACCTACCTTCTATGAGGGAAGAAAAGGGGAAGTGCTTGACACAACTATAAAATATTTCTCTTTCAGAGCTCTGTTATTTTCTAACTTTCAATTGTTTGAAGATACAGAATAGGAGATGCTGCTGCCAAGGAGCAAAAATCATCAGAAGAGATTTGAGACACTCTGTTTGATGTTAAGCTTGTAATTTATTACCGACTTTCAATTATACAGTAAAGTTATTTTCAGATCTTCTTTTTTCTATTGATTAAGTTTCTTTGAAGAATGTTAATTTTAACTCCCGATTGCTTATCAATGCTGTCAAATCTTTTGCAATTTATTAAACACAGTGATCTATGGTTCTGGTTTATCTTTGATGATGATCTGTGTGTTCATGATGTTTTGAAAGAGTTTATTTAATTAAAAATTTATTTATTTTTTGCAAATGGTTTCACAGTAAAGTTTAATTGATGTTAACTTTTCAATTAACATATCAGTTACAGGTTGATCTTGAACGCATGTAACCCTCAATCTGATGTTGATTAATTTTAATTGACTAATAGTAACTTGGGAAGATAAGTAATTAACCTTTTAACATTTCTGTTAAGTTGATAAATGCACTTATCTATTTATACATCAATTTGACCTGCAGATACATAAGCCACCTTCTTAGAATAGTTTTAACTTAGCTTAGATTTCCTTCTAGGTAGATCTGTTGTTTTGTAGACATACAATATCTTGTTTTCCTTCATAGAAAGGATGATCCTTTTGGATCAAAACTCACTAAATAAAAGAGTGCCAGTGGAGGCCGAGTATCTGTGGGTGTTAACCACACCAAACAACTCGAGGATAGGGTAATACTTGCGTAGGATTATCTGATTAGGTTTTCGTCCCCTGTTGTTTTCCTTTGACACCATTCCAACAACTACACAACTGATGCATCAATAGGCGGGTGATGACACAAAGTTACCGTTGTTTCATGGGAATGGAACTGACGATCCCAAGTAGTATTGGTTTCTTTGTGAAGCAGTATGGACTGTTAGACAAGCCGCGAATGATGATGTCAAGAAGGGCCAACTAGTGACTACTCTACGGGGTCGTACGCTAGATTGGTACATGAAATTTATATAGGTTCCTACAGGGACCCCCACAAAAACATTGGATGAATTTCAGAAGATACTGATTGAAGAATTTTAGAAGCCTAAATCGGAGGCGCAATACATTACCGAGTTGAAAGAGACCAAGTAGTTTTCGAATGAGACTATTTGAGATTTTGATCAAAGATTTATGATGTTGATGGCACGTGTTAGCTTTGATATGAGCGATGTTCAACATTAAGAGTGGTTTATTACAGCCTTGGTACCTCATATCTGACAACCAATGATGAAACAAAATATTTTGACACAAAGCAAGGCTCTGGAGATCATGATGAAGCTAGAAGCTTCACATGTTGGAAAAAATGCAGTCGGTATGAATCAAATCCAGGCGCAGCTAGAAAATTTGACGCTTCAGTTACAAGATATCAACAAGGTGAAAGAGGATTGCAATGATATTTGGTGCACTCGGGATCATGCAGACAGACACACCAAAGATAATTGCCCCAGTTTCTGAAATTGTTTTATCTTAGGAGCGTCGAACCCA
>LPNX010068053.1:40752-52061 GCA_001517045.1 Pseudotsuga menziesii | reverse complement strand
TCTTGTCTCTTGTGATGTGCTTATGTGATTGCTGTACTTGTTATTCTCTTAGTGAAAAGATCTTGTTATAATACTAGCTTAAATGTGGAAAAACTAACAATTAAGTTGCGGCAGTGTACCATGGTGTCGCATATGTCAAGTCTATGGCCACTGACGCAAAGAGTGTAGCTACGTGCAGAAGATAGTGTCAAAACCAACCAACCTATATTGTTCCTTTTGCAGATTGGTGGGGCATGAAGATAAGGACTGTCGTGCATATGATCCGCTGTAGGAAAGAACATATGATTCATACTTTGTGAAGGGAGAAGATCATCGCACAGTACAACAACCGAAACCATAGCCTCAGATGGTAAACTCTCGACATCAACCACAACCACAGTATACACCACCGCAGCAGATGCAATTTATACCATCGTAGACACAACCACAGTTTGCACCGCATCCATAATTTGCGCTGCAGCCATAGTACAATCAAATGGAGATGCCTCAGACACAACAACAATATGTTCAAGCTGCACAATATGTTCAACAGTAGCCGAATCCCCTGTCGTAGTATCAACAATAGGGAGAATTTCACGAAGGATTTCGAGGAAGAGGAGGAGGATGAGGTTGCAGATCAGTCCAATGTTATAACCATGGGGTATTTGGACACTACCAGAGGGAATGTCCACACTTGCAGTTCTCGTGTACATACTCCATGACGATTGATCATACTCTTGAAAACTACCCATAGCTAATCACAAGATGGCAGGCTGGGAATGTTCCTCAGTTGTAGATCCCGAATAAGGTACATACTCAACATAAGCTGCAAAACCAGAACCAGTTGTAGAATTAGGCCCAAAATCAAGTTCCACTCTAGAATCAGACTGCGAATCAACCTATGAACCCTCCATTGAACTAGAATCCACTGTTGACTTAGAATACTCCAATGAACTAGTATCAAGGGACGACGGTTGCGGCAACCTCAGCAGAGCCCAGAAAAATGGATGTTGACGTTGCCATTGTCACCCATGCAGTAGCCACAATAGGAGAGGATGGGCCCCACCCACAGATTCGATTGGCTCGATGGAAGAAGGCACCATTTGATATGCAACAGAAAATGAGACATTTTTTGGAGCCCGGGATATGATCGAAAGAAATCTTGGTAATTCACCTGTTTATGGAATGCCTTTGTCTTTTGATTCCTCATTAGAGGCATGACCATCATGGTAGCATGGTACCTTGTAACACTTACTTGAGAGCTATTTATCCTTGGCATGCGAACCCAATTCTCTAGTCGAGATTGAAAACATGTTGCACCGCCCGGGTAAGGGATGAAAGGATTCCTCATTGAATTCTTTACATAAGAAAAAGACAGGAAAGGAGATGCGTATGAATATTCAGATTGGAGACTATGAAGTTGAATTGGTCATTTTGGATCTGGGGTTGGATGTGAACATCCTGATGAAGCAGACCTAGAAAAAAATGGGAAGCCTAACGTTGGGATGGTCCCCTATGCAGTTGCAATTAGCTAATCAGGTGAAGGTGAAACCAATTGGACGGGTATCTAACCTGTTCATAGATGTTGAAGGTATGAAGACTCATGCTAATTTTGATGTAATTGAAGTTGTTAATGGTGAAGGATCCTATCCCGCACTACTGGGGATCAGATGGGCCAATGATAGTATGGCGGTGATTAACTTTAAGAAGAGAATGATGACATTTGAAAACCAATATATTAGAGTCCTCGCTCCTATGGATCCAAATGAAGGAAAGCGATAAATTGAACTAGTAAAGGATGAAGTTGTTAGGGAATGGGATCATGCTTACAAAATCTCTAAGGATTATATCCATCCCACTACTGACGTAGAACTTAGTTGGCGCAATGATAGTTCTAGATCTTTTGATTTTGAGGATGCACTAGAAAACTGAAAAAACCACATGCATGAGGTCTCAGTCAGAAAGTGCATTTTGATCACTCACTTGCTACGCCATATCATGATTGAGATGGTAGAATTATTGGTTTATGAAGGGATTCCTGAAATTTCTACACTCTTAATGGAATTTGAAGACAAGGTCTTGAAACTGCAGCGACTGTTGGAAATGGAGGAAGCACTGAAGGCTACTCCATCACGATGGTGGGAAACTCATAAAACAACAATTACTAGATGGGCACAGTTTTGATGCTTGATGAAAGTTCACTTTGGAAACACAGAGGTGTACCACATTTGGAAGTATGATGGACATAATGACCCTAGTGGCCATTTGATGGAATTCCAAGCATTGTGGGAATCACGACCAAAGGATGAATGGGTCCATGGGTTTATTCACACCCTAGATGAAATGCCAGATCTTGGTACATATCAGCAGAGCTGCATAGGGAAATAACGACTTGGGAGGAGCTGACGGTTTTCTTTGCGCAGACTTTTAGTTTCACAGACGCTAATCCTGATGTCAACAATGCACTTCAGATCATTCGGGACGTGGTTCTAAAAGTTGTACTAGTCGCATAGCCCATGGATCCACATGCACATTGCCATATGTGGTCGATGATGAAATGCTATAACGTATCTGGCGAACTTGAGGATGATGATGAGTTACAAAATATCAATATTCCAGAGACAAAAAGTAGTGGGGATGTTTTAGCACCAGATGTACCGACTGATCCCATGAGTCATCCGTTGAAAATCATAAAGGTTAACATTGGGATGGAAGAGAACCCAAAATTTGCAAGTGTTAGGGACTATTGGGATGAGGAGACCATGACAAAAATCATAGACCTACTACATTTACCATCATACACACTCTTTTACCATCATACACACTCTTTTTGGTCAAATTGGCCTAGTTAAACCACTATCCTAAGTATAATTGACATTAATTGACATCAATGGAGCATTAATTGCCATCATCTAGTCACACCCACACCTACCTACAGTTAAGGAGGCTAACTTAGCCTTCTCATACAGTCAAGGAGGGTAACTGGAGCACTCCGGGGGTGATTTGAGTGATATTAATGCACCTAATTGCTAATTGGTGGTTACAATCAGTTCAACCAGTCAGTTAAGGCACGTACTATCATTAAATATATTATTTAATGATTATTTAATATTATTTAATGATCTGGAGTCAACAGGGGCACCTCCACCAACTTTTGATGATCAGTTCAGCTTCAGTTAACCTCATCGGGGTTCATTGAAGTCATGGAGCACTAGCACTTGATGGTTGGCTTGCTATGACATGTGTTTGATCTCCTTTAGTCGAGATTTAGTCATTTATTGCACTTCGACTTTAGTTAGGGTTTGGTGAGTCAATTAGGGTTTTGGTCAAGTGGTTAACTAAGTGTGAACCAATGGTTTAGAGTCAATTAAGCCAGACTCACTCATTGATTTTGAATTTCCTCCTTAGGTATTCAAATTCCTCATTGATTCAAGCTATTGCTTGACATTTTTATTGTAACCATTCATTGTTTATTAAATATACAGAGAGGAAACTCATTTGGGTTTTGATTAACACCATTTCTGAGTTATTTGTTGATTATTTGTTGATGAGATTGATTATTTGTTCCTAGATCATGTGCAAGAATTAATATGGCATCAGAGCATACAATAAGACAAAGATCTATCTCTCAAAAACAAGCTTTTTGACAGATTTCTCCATGAAAAGTGAGCAATAGCTCAAAATTATAGCACTGCACTAGAAGCCAAGGCTTACCACTCAATATCTCAAGTAAAGAACTTGTTGATCAAGATTCCTTGATTGACTATGCTGGGTGTGATGAAAGCCTAGAATGTGCAAGCTGTCTGACCTTATTTTTCCCTTTCTGTTTTTATTTTCAGGTTTCTACAGGTGAAGCATTCGCTGCAGCACATCCAGATGGCCTAGTCAACAGATCTCTAGACTCCATACAATTTCCACTCATGGAAAAGTTATATAGAGATTCGGTTGCGCTCTAAAGGACTTTTTAGAGTCACCATGGACACTGAAGTTGAGCCTGGATCCGCCGTAGAAAAATCAATATTCTTGAAAAAGAAGGATGAAGCCTTCGGTTTCTTGTGCCTCTCTATTTCCCAAGACCTTATCTTCCATCTTATGGATTTGAAGACACCGAAAGAAATATGGGACAAATTGGAATCTCTATATGGAAAGCATGATGACTTGAGGGTTTTCTAGCTCAGAAATGAACTCATGTCTCTCCAACCTTCCAATTTCGAGACTCTGAATGATTTCTTTACAAAGTTTAAGCATACTATTTTACTCTTGAAGCAATGCAGCATGGAGAAGGAGGATGATCATCTCATCCTTTCCATTCTCTCCAAAATTGGGGCTGATTATTCAGTTTTTGTTTCTACATTCCGTGCGGGGAAGCTCACAACCCCTGGATGGAAGATGCCTACACTCAATGCCTTCATTGAATCCCTAACAAATGAACATGACAAGCTTGTCCAGATGTGGATCATCCGATCTTCCCGTGATCAAGACCTACATGTCTCAGGGCCCAAAGATCTAAAGGGTAATGGAAAACAGCAGAAAAATCAGAAAACTAATTTTGATGCTCCCAATCCTAGAGTTGAAAACCAGCAGCATGATGAATCTTCCAGTTCAAGGAAGATCACAATGGGAAAGAAAAATTCAAGTGTTCTTACTGCGGGAAGGGTTTTCACCTTGAACATGCCTGCATGAAGAAAAATATTGATGAAGCAACCTCTCTCCTTGAGAGGAATCACATCAATCTTCTGGAGAGCTTTCGGAGGAGAGATCACCAAGATCGGGAACCACAACATGAGAAAGGTCATGCCCTCATGGCAAGAACTTCGAAGTCCAAAGCACTACTGATTGAATCTAGAGCTTTGAATCACACGATGGCTGAAAAAGACTCCTTTTCATCCTTGGAGACCATCAAATCCATCCCCATCCACATGGGAGATGACTCCGCCATCATTTCCGAAGGACAAGGTATTGTAGATCTTGAAAATGGTTTTTTCTCTAATGTTTTGTATGTACCGTCTCTAGAAGAAAATGTCCTTAGTGTTTATCAGATGACACATACATGAATTCCTAAGAGAGTCTCTTTCAGCCCAAATGATGTTGAGATAACAGAAATTGCGTCTAGGAAACTCATTGCAAAAGGCCTTGCAAATCATCATGCAAAAGCCTATGAGTTCTCTCACTTTGTTGCGGATGCAAAGCCCACTGCTCTGCTAACTCATAGAAATGAGGTTAGTATGCTATGGCATGAGAGGTTTGGCCATATTAATTTCAAATATTTGCAGCAATTACAAAAAAACTCCATGGTTGAAGGCCTCCAGGTCATCAAGGCAACCACGGGAGTCTGCAAGGGCTGTGTGATTGGAAAACACCCTGAGCACAAGTTCGATCGGGGGAAGGCAAACCGCGCTACAGGCATATTGGGGCTGATACATTATGATATCAGTGGTATGATGCCTATCACATCCATTAATGGATCAAGGTACCTCCTTAATTTTATTGATGATTTTTCAAGGTATACATGGGTTTTCTTTCTAAAAAAGAAATCAGAAGTATGTGAAATTTTTTCTGAATTGAAGGCCTTGATCGAAAATGCTTCTGGGCTTAAGATCAAGATATTGAGATTTTATAATGGAAGGGAGTATGTTAGTAACGAGTTTCTGTACATATTCTCCTAAAGTGGTATTCAGGTCTAGCATTCAATTCCCTACACTCCCCAGCAGAACAGAGTAGCGGAAAGGAAGAACCGGTCTCTCAAGGAGATGACCACTTGTATGTTGGAGTCAAAGAAGCTTGCTGCAAATTTGTGGGATGAATCCATGCATTCTATAGCATAAATTTAGAACAGGGTGGCACACTCATCTGTGAAATGAAATACTACTTTCGAAGCATACTTCGGACACAAGCCGGATGTGTCGAACCTACAGGTGTTTGGGTCCACTGCATGGGCCCAGATTTCGCTTGATAAAAGAAGGGATTTGCAACCGCAAAGCATAGAATGTCTATTTATTGGGTATCCTGATGAATCTAAAGGATTCAAGCTGCTAGATATCAATACCAAACAGATCATCATCGAGAGAAGTGTCAAGTTCGATGAGCCTCTTCAGGAGATAGAACTAGTGAAGGAGAAACCTGCTGAATTTCCTTCCTATTCTATTGAATATTTGGATGATGAAATTGGGGGTGATGACCCTGATTTGGATCCTATGATTTCTTATATCAGTGTGCATAAATCATCATATGTTGAATCAGAACCTGAAGTGCAAAATCATCTTCCTACATGGGCCCAACAGACACTCTCCTCCGTAGGAGACAACATTGGAAATCTGGATGATCCAAGGAGAACCCGGTCTGATTTCCAAAGAGTAGGTATTACGCTCTCTTGTTATGATAATTTGCTGTCTGAAACTTGATATTTTATGTTTAGTTCAGATCCAAAATCCTACTACCATGCTTGAAATGATTCAAGATGGCAAGTTGCCATGGATGAAGAGATGAATTCTCTTTAGAAAAACACTACTTGGGAGCTAGTTTCTCTTCCTCCCCGGAAGGAAATTGGTTCAATGCAAGTGGGTGTTTCAGAAAAAGGTTGCTGCTGATAGAAGAACCTACAAATATAAGTCAAGGATGGTAGAAAAATGTTTCTCTCAGGTCCAAGGAGTGGACTACCATGAGACCTTTGCACCGGTTGCAAAAATGGACTCCATCTGCCTTGTTTTGGCTATTTCAGCATCCAAGCACTGGGAGGTGCATCACATGGATGTTAAGTCAGTATATATGCATGGAGATATTCATGAGGAGATATACATGAAGCATATTGAGGGATACATCACTGATCCATCTTTGGTTTGCAAGCTAAAGAAGTCACTATACGGGTTAAAATAGGCCCCAAGAGAGTGGTATTCCAAGATGGATGCCTTCCTTCTCTCACAAAAATTTCAGAGATGTAGATCAGATCCAAATGTGTATTTACAGAAGCATGATGGTCATATAATTATCATTTTTTTATATTTTGATGACTTACTGATCATAGGTAGCACAGTTGCCTCCATTTCATCCATCAAAACTGCTCTCCACGATGCCTTTGAAATGAGTGATTTGGGGCTTCTAAAACAATTTTTGGGGCTCAAAATCGAGAAAAATTCTAATGGGATTATGGTCACTCAGTAAAAATACACTTCAGACCTATTAGTCAATTTTAACATGGCTGAATGTAGGCCTGCACCATTCCCTTTCCTTTCAGGGATCAGCCTTGAAGAAGGAAAAAACACACCTCCCATGGATTGCACTATCTATCGACAGCTGATTGGTAGCTTGTTGTACTTGACACATTCTAGGCCTGATATTTGTTATGATGTGAATTCTGTATCAATATACATGCAGCAGAGTCATGATCTTCATTGGAAGGCAGCCAAGAGGATCCTCCAGTACATTTAGGGAACCAGGACCTATGACATTCACTATGCTGCAGACTCCGAGCTAGACCTGGTTGGATACACAGATTCATATTGGGTGGGTGATTCTATTGATTGGAAGTCAAATTCTAGGTATTTATTCATGTTTGGTGGTGGCCCTATTTGCTGGTCAAGCAAAAATCAAGCTTCCATAGCACTATCTTCAGCAGAGGCTGAGTATCGAGGAGTGGTGAATGCTTGCATCCAAGTAGTTTGGTTGCAATGCATTCTTTTAGAGTTTGATCTTGGTAGTACTTTGTCCACTTTCCTCTTTTGTGACAAAAAAAGTGCTATTAAGATATCCATGGATCCAGTTACTAGGCAGAGGACCAAGCATGTAGAGATTCACATGCACTACATCAGGGAGCTAGTGCATGACATGACCATCATTCTACAATACTGCCCGACTGATGAGCAGATTGCAGACATCTTCACCAAGAGATTTTCAGAAAAGAAGTTCACTTACCTCTATTCATTGTTGGGGGTGAGTTCATCAGGGTGATCCAGACTACTTTCAGTGTTCATCTTGAGGGGGGGGTTTTCCCACTGGGTTTTCCCTTTCTTCCTCACTTAGTTTGTTTTCAGCATTGTTTCAATTTCAACATTGTACAGGGTGACCTATGGCCTTAGTTGCCAGTGTTAGAATAATCAACCCATAGTATTTACCCACTTAGACATTAATTCATTTATTTTTGTCTTATTTGCCTAGTCCATGAGTCCCACCATGTGCAAGTTGCTAATTGCCTACCCATAGAGGTAAAACTTGCCATTATTGACTCATGCAGCGCTTGGGAAATCCTTAGGAATCAAATCTGCTTTATTCCTGGCCTCCTAGGCACCTATCTGCTTTTTCTGCTTTATTCCCTGCTTTTTCAGTGTTTTAAGGCACATAGGAAAGCAAGACTAGGTGAGGTGAATCAGCTTTGTTGCATCTTTATCCTCCACTCTTTCCTCCATGCAAAAGCATGTATGAGCTTCCATTCCACCACTCATTATCTTTCCCATGTGCCCTTGCCAATTCGTGAGCCTCATGACAGATTTGGGATTAGCTTTTTACACCTATGGGGGATTTGCCTATTTTGGGTAAGCCTGCTTTATGCTAGCTTTGGATGCCTCCTTATGCATTCGACCTATTGATGTATTCTATATATTCAGCAACCTATGTTATTACAGGGTTGGCTATTGTACACTGAGTTAATATAATTTTGTGTTACAGCTCCATATTCAGTCTCCATTGTTGACAATTTTGCATGATCAATTGTAATTTGTTGTGAGTGAAAATAATCTATTGCTGGTCAGAATTTCTACATGGTATCAGAGCCATTGTAGGTTGTTACTCTCCTTCAAAAATTGTTTTGCAGGTTCGACATCAAGACTGGGAGCCTTCTACTGACAGCCGGGACAGATTTTCTAAAGCTATGGATTCACAGAAAACTATCTTGACTCCCTTCAACTATTTTGAATGGAAAGCAGAGATGGAGCTCTTGTTGAGAGTGAAAGGCCTCTATAGGGTGACTATGGAAACAGAAGCAGAGCCCAATGCAGCTGCAGAGAAGATCAAATGGCACAATCAGAGAGATGAGGCTTATGGCCTTCTATGTCTCAATATTTCTCGAGACCTCCTTTTCCATATCAATGGATTAACTTCACCGGATCAAGTATGGGAGAAGCTGTCTGAGATTTTTGGAAAGACAGATGAGATGAGGGGACATCAGATCGAAAATGAGCTGATTTCTCTGAGTCCCAACAGCTTTGAATCCATGCAACTATATTTCTCCAAGTTCAAAGCACTAGTTTTGCAGCTGAAGCAGTGTGGTATCGAAAAGAAAGATGATCAGCTCATATTGGCCATCCTCTCAAAGCTAGGACCTGACTAATCAGTCTTTGTTTCGACCTTGTATGCCATAAAACTCATAGCTCGAACCTGGAAGATGCCTAGCCTTGCATATTTCATGGAATCTCTCACACAAGAACAAGACAAGCTGGTGATGATGGGCACCATCAAACCTTCCAAAGACCAAGCTCTGGTTGCTGGAGATTCAAGGGTGGATTCTAAAAGCAAAAAGAAAGATAAAAATCCACCTAAGCAAAGAAGAGACAAGAAGTAGTCTCCGGAGGATCAACAAGGTCCCAAGAAAAATACCCAGAAGAAGAAAAACAAAGGTGATATGAACAAGTGCTCATACTGTTCGAAGGGCAATCACACTGAAAGCTCTTGTATGAAAAAGCAGATAGACATGCTAACTCAATTGTTGGAGAAGAATGGCATCTCCCTTCCAGAAGGCTCAAAGAAGAGAGAAGGAGGATCAAGTTCCGATGACAGAGAGAGAGTTCATGCTCTAGTTGCTGGCACATCAAGCTCACCCAGTTTTATCATAGATTCTGGAGCTTCAAGACACATGGTTTAGACTAAGGATTCCTTCTCCTCACTGGATATGTCAAAAGGACCATCTATTGTACTGGGAGATGACTCTCTCACTGAAAGTAAAGGCAAAGGAAGTATAGAACTTGATCATGGTAACTTCAACAATGTGCTGTATGTCCCTGGTCTCGCCTCCAACCTTCTATCAGTGTACCAGATGACCCACACTGGGTCTCCTAAGAAATCCATATTCTCACTAGATGAATTTGAGATCAAAGAAATCTCAAGTGGAAGAATCATTGCAAAAGGAGTAGCGAATCATGCCCAAAAGGTATACATGTTTTCACACTTCCTTCCTTACTCAAACCCCTCTGCTCTTCTTATCCATGCTAATGAAGCTAGCAAGCGATGGCATGAAATATTTGGCCATTTAAATTACAAGTATTTGTCTGATCTTAGTGAGAAAGATATGGTCATAGGGTTGCCCAAGATAAAATTTTCCAAAGGAGTTTGCCAAGGCTGTATCCTAGGAAAACACCCAGAGCACAAATTTGAGAAAGCCATCCATGAGAGAACCTCTGCACCCCTCGAGATGATTCACAGTGATGTTTCTAGCCCATTCCCTCATATGTCCATGATTCAGGCCAAATATGCATTGACCTTTATTGATGATTTTTTCAGGTATTGTTGGGTACACTTCATGAAACACAAGTCAGAAGTTTTTGGCCTATTCAAAGTCTTCAAGGCTTTGGTTGAAAACCAGTGTGGAAGAAAAATCAAGGTCCTCAGATCTGACAATGGTGGTGAGTATGTCAAGTCTGAGTTTATTAACTATTGTGAAGATGTAGGTATTCAGATGCAGCATTCTATCCCCTACACACCACGGCAAAATGGTGTTGCAGAGAGGAAGAACAGATCACTGAAGGAANGCTGGGGATCCCAATGACCCAAGGAGGACTAGATCTCAATTTGAGAGTGGTCTGTGCATGAAGGATCCTGATTTTGCTGAAAGATGCTATTTGATGGTGGAGTCTGATTCTCAAACATATGAAGAAGCAGCAGGAGATGGCAAGCTTCCATGAATGAGGAGTTCAACTCGCTACAGAAGAGCAACACATGGGAGCTAGTGGATCTTCCTCCAGGGAGAAAACTAGTACAGTGTAAGTGGGTGTATAAGACCAAATTTGCTGCTGATGGTTCACCACTGAAGTACAAGGATATATTGGTAGCTAAAGGCTAATCACAGGTTCATGGCATCAATTACAATGAGACTTTTTCCCCAGTGGCAAAGATGGATTCAATCAGGCTAGCTCTAGCCATTGCAGCATCAAGGCAATGGGAGGTACATCACATGGATGTAAAATGTGCCTTTCTGAATGGTGATCTCACTGAGGAGATATATATGCAGTAGCCCCAAGGTTTTGCTACTGACCATTCTCTTTTGTGCAGGTTGAGAAAGTCATTGTATGGGCTAAAGCAAGCCCCCAGGGCTTGGTATGTCAAGATAGATAGCTTCTTACTATCTC
>LPNX010068053.1:0-39356 GCA_001517045.1 Pseudotsuga menziesii | reverse complement strand
TACAGGGTTGGATATTGTACACTGAGTTAATATAATTTTGTGTTACAGCTCCATATTCAGTCTCCATTGTTGACAATTTTGCATGATCAATTGTAATTTGTCGTGAGTGAAATTAATCTATTGCTGGTCAGAATTTCTACAGCTGGGGCCCTAGCATTTTTATGCATCTATGTTTTCTAACTCTTCCTGAGTATAGCTTAAGGGGGGGTGTTCGAGACATTTACCATCATACACACTCTTTTTGGTCAAATTGGCCTAGTTAAACCACTATCCTAAGTATAATTGACATTAATTGACATCACTGGAGCATTAATTGCCATCATCTAGTCACACCCATGCCTACCTACAGTCAAGGAGGCTGACTGGAGCACTCCAGGGGTGATCTGAGTGATATTAATGCACCTAATTGCTAACTGGTGGTTAAAATCAGTTCAACTAGTCAATGAAGGTGCCTCCTCTCATTAAATATATTATTTAATGATGATTTAATATCATTTAATGATCTGGAGTCAACAGGGGCACCTCCACCAACTTCTGATGATCAGTTCAGCTTCAGTTAACCTCATCAGGGTTCATTGAAGTCATGGAGCACTAGAACTTGATGGCTTGTTTGCTATGACATGTGTTTGATCTCCTTTAGTTGAGATTCAGTCATTTATTGCACTCTAAATTCAATTAGGGTTTGGTGAGTCAATTAGGGTTTTGTCCAAGTGGTTAAATGAGTGTGAACCAATGGTTTAGAGTCAATTAAGCCAGACTCACTCATTGATTTCGAATTGCCTCCTTAGGTATTCAAATTCCTCATTGATTCAAGCTATTGGTTGACATTGTTATTGTAACCATTCATTGTTTATTAAATATACAGAGAGGAAAATCATTTGGGTTCCGATTAACACCATTTTTGAGTTATTTATTGATTATTTCTTGATGAGATTGATTATTTGTTCCTAGATCATGTGCAAGAATTAATAGAACTCGGTTGGCGCAATGCTAGTTCTACATCTTTTGATTCTGATGATGAATTGGAAAACTAAAAAAGCCACATGCCGTGAGGTCTCAGTCTAAAAGTGCATTTTGATCACTCAGTTGCTGCACCATATCATGATCGAGATGGTAGAATTACTGGTTTATGAAGGGATGCCTGAAATTTCTGCATTCTTAATGGAATTTGAAGACAATATCTCAAAACTGCAGTGATTGTTGGAAATGGAGGAAGCTATGGAGGCTACTCCAACACGATGGTGGGGAACTCATAAAACAACAATTACTGGATGGGCACAATTTTGATGCTTGATGACAGTTCACTTTGGCAACACAGAGGTGTACCACATTTGGAAGTATGATGGACATAATGACCCTAGCGGCCATTTGATGGAATTCCAAGCATTGTGGGAATCATGACCAAAGGATGAATGGGTCCATGGATTTATTCACATCCTGGATGAAATGCTAGATCCTGGTACATATCAACAGAGCTGCACAGGGAAATAACCACTTGGGAGGAGCTAATGGTTTTCTTTGCGTAGACTTTTAGTTTCACAGACACTAATCCTGATGTCAACAATGCACTTCAGATCATTCGGGATGTGTTTCTAAAAGTTGTACTAGTCGCATAGCCTGTGGATCCACATGCACATTGACATATGCAATCGATGATGAAATGCTAAAACGTATCTGGAGAACCTGAGGATGATGATGAGTTATGAAATATAAATATTCCGGAGACAGAAAGTAGTGGGGATGTTTTAGCACCAGATGTACCAACTGATCCCATGAGTCATCCGCTGAAAATCAGAAAGGTTAACATTGGGATGGAAGAGAAACCATAATTTTCAAGTGTTAGGGACTATTGGGATGAGGAGACCATGACAATAATCATAGACCTACTACATGAATTTCAAGATTTCTTTCCAACAAAGTTCTCAGAAATGAAGGGGATACTGGGTGATCTAGGAGAGATGAAGATTCCATTAAATCTAGATGTGAAACCAGTAAGATAGAGGCCGTATCGCCTGAATCCATGATACAAAGAAAGAGTCAAGGCTGAACTTGACCAAATGTTGGACACTAGAATCATTGAGCCAGTGGAAGAATCAAAATGGATCTGTCCCATGGTGGTCCAAGACAAGAAATTGGGTGAATTTCGGATCTGTGTTGACTTAAGAAAACTGAATGATGCCTGTATGCAAGACCCATTTCCGATTCCATTCACAGATGAAGTACTCGAAGGAGTAGGCCGTTAGGATATGTACTCGTTTACAGATGGATTTTTTGGTTATCACCATATTAGAATTGCCAAGGAGGATCGACATAAAACAAAATTTGTCACTGAGTGGGGCTTCTTCCAATACCCCGTGATGCCTTTTGGGATAAAGAATGCGTTTGCAATATTTTATTGAGTTGTTGTCATGACATTTAAAGGTTTCATTCAGAAGTTCCTACAGGTATATATGAATGATTGGACAGTGTATGTTCTAATAAAAGATCATTTGGTGAACCTTCGATTGATGCTGGAAAGGTGTCGACATCATCAGATTGCACTGAACTCCAAGAAGTGCATTTTTTGCGCACTGTTTGGGATAATGTTGGGTCACATCGTGTGAAAGCATGGATTATTTGTTAATACTGCGAAGATATTGCTCATTTTAAGTTTGCAACTGTCGACAAATGTAAAGATGTTTCGGGAAACAATGGGGCACACTAGGTACTATCACAAATTCATTAGAGGATATGCTGTAATTATTGCCCCAATGGAGAAACTATTGAATAAGGATGTGTTTAAATATTTTAACTTCGAAGAATATTCTATATGTATTTATTTGTGGTCCCTGATGGTCCTACCGAGAGAACCACTTGTATTACTTTGTACCCCGATGCTCCTAATCGAAAGAACTAATAAGAGTCATGAGGCAGTCCCCTCTAATTGTAAATGTGGGTCATTAGCACCCCAATGTGGTTACTTGAGCCTACATGCGTAACTCGAGCCTACATGATTAACTCAAGCCTACATGACAAATGAGTTAAATTAAGTGAACGGATGAATATAAATAGAGGTGTAGTGCTCCTCATTTGGAACACACACTCTCACTTGTGTAGCGCATTAGTGGAGAAGAGAAGAGTAGCTGGAGAAGGAGGAGGATTGGGTTTTGATCTCCTTGTTGGTTTTACCTTTTATCTTTTTGGGGAATCTATATTGAGGAAGATTTTGTTGGGTTTTTCCCTTTAGGGTTTTCCCAGGATAAATCTTTGTGTTCCTTTTGTATGGTTGTGCTTGTCTATCTTTCGGTGATCCTGTTTATATGCTTTTGTTATGAATTCGAAATGAAATACTAATGATCTAGCTTAGCATATGAAAATTTAACAGGATGTTGTCTTTATATGGAGTCCAGAATGCCAAAGTAGCTTTGACACGCTGAAGGCCAAGATGGCTTTGGCGCCAATCCTTGTATTCCCAGATTGGAACAAAGAATTCCACATGCATGTTGATGCCTCTTTTCTTGTGTTAGGAGTAGTGCTTGTGTAGCTAGGCAAAGGAGACCTGGATCAGCTGATTGCTTTCGCTAGTCAGAACTTGTCCTTTGCTGAGAGGAACTACATGACCATAGAGTTGGAAGGTCTAGAAATGGTCTATGCACTGCAAAATTTCTGACATTAACTTCTAGGCAGTCACTTCAATATGTTTACTGACCGTTATGTGTTAAAGTATTTGGTCAATAAGCCTGTGTTGGAGGGGAAGATATGGCGCTGGTTACTTCTCTTCCAGGATTTTGATTTTGAAATCGTAGTGAAGCCGGGTCACTTGAATGCTGGCCCTGATCACTTGTCTAGAATAGAGACAGGCGAGGAGCCTACTAATATTGAAGATGGATTGCCTGATGCAAAGTTATTTTGAGCTGACATGGAAGATGACCATTATGCTCCAATAATCCAGTTTTTGGTGACGGGAGTCGCACCAGACAAACTTTCTACAAGTCAAAAGAAGCAGTTGGTGGTTAAAGCTTCTAATTATAAGTTGATTTTCGGACACCTGTATAAGTTGGGACTTGATTAAATCTCACGACGATGTGTCCCACCCCATGAGCAAGGAGAAGTATTAGTAGAAGCACATGTGAGATTTGCTTGGGAACATTATGGGGGTTGCACTACAACAAGAAAGGTGCTTTGCATAGGGCTCTAGTGGTCCACTTTACATAATGATGCGATAGACTATGCGCGGAGCTGCGATGTTTGTCAACGCACCAGAAAACCATCGCGACGGGACAATATGCCGCTAGTACCACAAAAAATTTTCAATTTTTTTGATAAATGGGCCATATATTTTGTGGGTCCAATCAACCCACCTAGGAAAAGAACTAGGGCACAATACATAATCACAACAACATAAAAATTGATGCAATGGTCAGAAGCGGCACTAGTCATAGATTGCACTGCTACGAAAACAACAAGATTTTTATTTGATAACATTGTGACATGGTTCAGATGCCCAAGGATATTGATGAGTGACCATAGAATCCATTTGATCAATCGTACAATAAGAACACTAATGGAGGAGTTGCAGATACAACATAAGAAAAGTACACCATATCATCCACAGGCAAATGAGACTGTAGAAGCATTCAACAAAATCATGGAGAATGCACTTACAAAGGTATGTAACGCTAACCAAAATGATTGGGATTTGAAGATTCCAGAATTACTGTGGGAATATTGCACTTCCTGCAAAATATTGATGGGGAAAACACCGTTCAAATTGGTGTATGGGCAAGAGGAATTCACGCCTATGGAATACATTGTTCCCAGTCTGTGCATTACCGCCACGACAGGAATGGATGATGAAGTAGTCCTAGAAGAGTGCGCGACGTAGTTGATACAACTTGAAGAAGATCATTTTATCATAGGGTTCCATAATTGCGTCGAGAAGGATCAGCAGAAATCTTGGCATGATCACCATATAAAAAACAAGCAGTTTCAACAAGGAGATTTGGTGCTGTTATATCACAACAAGTTCCTGGAGCATCTAGGTAAGTTACAGATGCACTGGTTAGGTCCATATATTGTTAATTCTATTACCTCTGGGGGTGTAGTTAAATTGCAGCAGTTAGATGGAGTGGTGCTACCCAATCTTGTGAATGGCATCCCCTTGAATCCCTATTGGACAGGCGCTAAACCACGCAATTCCTGAGGCACTGCGCAAAAAAGAAAAAAAAGAAAAAAAAGAAAAAAGGTAAGATAGACAGAAGGAGGAAGGGTGCACCAGAAGGAAGTGGCGTCCCAAGAATAGGAGTCATTATTGCAGTTAGATAGATAGGCCACAACATCCACAAGGATGTGATTTAGTCAAATCAGCAAGAAATATAGGTATTTAAAAGCAGTTAGCTGACAATGCTTGTTGAAGGGACACACATTTATGGCCGATCTGACCGTTAGAATGACAGGATCACTGTTGGATTTATGTCATTAAAGACAGACTTGGTCATGATGTCCATGACTGATTTGGTAGTGATGAAGGATGGATAGATGGAATGCTATAAGAGGACGCTTGACGTGGGTTGAGAGCATCACTGTGCTAAGCAAGTTGTTGAGGTTGTAGAACTGAGTTTCAGAGTGAATTGTGTGAGTTGTAGAGTGAAGTGGAGGGTGAGTGATAGCTAGAATAGTCAGGTATATTGGTGTGGCATGGTGAGCAACCTTGACACTGTGGATATTTCAAGTTAGCGAGAGTCACCAGTTCAACCAACTACCATTGTTGAAGAAGTCATGAGCATTCCGGTTGGATCATCATTGATTCCATGAGGGAATCAAAAGGCTTAGAAGTTGAGCTCTACACCGCAGAAGAGGAAGACAAGAACTTCTATCAAGGCGTAAGGGGAAGGAACTACACACACAGGGCCGTCCAGATCCAAGGCTGTGGAATATTTGGTGCCAAAGGGCGTTTCCATTAGATATATCGTGGGATATATAGATCCCATGCGACTTGGTTCCAAGCCTCTGCGCTTGACAAAAAATCAGAAGTATTAGCCAAAAATGTCGCTCCTGTCGAAATGGATGATGTGCACCACTGACATTGTCCATGCGTTAATGAAGATGAAGTACAAGGATCATGATTTGTTGCTCTGGAAGGATATAGCAGATGAGCCCTATGAGTCACTTCCTTCAGGTGCAGGAGGGCTATAGCAGGGATTTCTCCCTTTTTATAGGGCAGGAATGGCTACCTTCTGGCTATAGGATGCAAGGGTAGGTTCTTGGTGGTGAAATGCAAGAAAAAATGACAGAAAATGAAATAGAACAGAATAAAAGAAATGGATGGAAATCCCTCTGCAAACACTGTTAGGGTTTAGCTCTAGCAACTTGCATACAACTTTTAGAATCAAAATACCTGCAAAAACATGTTAAACAATGAACCTGCAAACAAACAATGGATTAGATGAAATCAAATAAACAACACAAAACAACATGCTATACCTTCTCTTGATGGAATAGGCCACCATGCCCTAGCTTGGAGAAGGACCTCTCTTGGATGGGGGAGCTATGGCTCAATGGAAGATGGAGGAGAGGGAGTGTGGGTGGCTTGAGAGACAAAGGGTCTCAAGGTGTTCACTCGGGCAGCAGAACAGTATGCAAGGGAGAAGTGTTTTGAGAGTGACCTCCACCCCTCTATTTATAGATTTTTTAGGGTTCTAAGCCACTGGTTAGGGATTTAGCCCCTTTCGCTCAAAATTTAGCTCCTTTTAGGGTTTTAGGCTCCTTTGAGGGGTTTTAGCACCTTTTTGGAGGTGTTATCACTCCAGGAAACTCCTCTAGGTTGTAGCTCGAGGATGCCTGGTAACTTAAATTTTTTTTAGGGTTTTATGATATGGATCAAGTCAGGTGACCTATATAACCTACCACTCTCAAGACATGCATGAATCTCACTCAATTACAAGGCTTTTAGTTACAACTTGTTCAGTAGTTTGACAATAAGGTGCAGGGATGGAGAACTCATCAAGCTAGCAGACTTACATACAAAACAGATGCATATAAATGGCTAAATCCTGACAAGGATGGTACTTATAAATCAAATCACATTAAGTCACCAATAGGATGACAACTATTAGCTATTAATCAACTTGAAAATAACCTAAATACACATTTAGGCATAAGTATAGTAAAGATAAAGATGATGGCTGAACAAATCATAAAAAAAGAGCTTATATTTCAGAATGAACAAGACGAGAAGCTTGATAACAGAATCGAATTATAAATCCCTGAAGTTGAACCCTTATTATGAAATCGATCCTAGGCTTTATAGCCTTTTTACAGAAGTACAGATCCTGAAACTTCGATCTGTTTTCAAAAAAATACTCAAAAGTGATAGTTTTTTCCAAATTAGGGTTTCAAACCCTACCTAACTATTTGTCTAACTATGATGAAGATTTAGTTCACTAATTGAACATTAAATAATTGAAGTAGTTGCTAGTGACCATTGCTGCTGGTCCATTGTAAATTAGCCGCCAAAAGCCAGCATTTCGGTGGTTAACTGACGTGATCTTTCTTGTTTAATCTGCTGGAATTTTTTCCTCGTCGTCGTGGTGAATCTTTGAATGCTGCCGTAGTGTTGGTGATTCCAACTACTAATGTCATGATGGTTAAGCATCGAAAATCGGAAGCTCTAACCTGAACGATCGGAACCTTAAACCTGATCGCTGCCGCTGTGTCGGTGTTTCAAACCACTAATGTTGCGATGGTTAAGTATCGATTATCAGAAGCTCTAGCCACTAAGGATTGTAACTTTACACTTGAACGCTGCCACAGTGTCTGCATTTCAAACCACTAACGTCGCGATCAACGATCGAAATCTCTAGTAACTACGGATAAGAACTTTACACCTGAAAGCTGCCACAGTGTCAGCGTTTCAAACCACTAACGTCACGATCGACGATCAGAAGCTGAAACCACTAAAGATCAGAAATTTACACCTGAACACTACCGCAGTGTCGACGTTTAAACCACTAATGTCATGATTGGCGATCAAAAGCTCAAACCACTAAGTATCAGAACTTTACACCTGAACTCTGCCATAGTGTCGGCATTTCAAACCACTAATGTCACGATCGGTGATCGAAAGCTCAAACCTGAATGTGTCGATGCTTTAAACCACTAACTTGTTGGTGATCAAAAACCCAAAACTAAACTCATCGGTGCTTTAAACCGCTAACTTGTCGGCGATCGAAATCTCTAACCACTAACGATCAGAAATTTACACCTGAATGCTACCACAATGTCAGCATTTCAAACCACTAACGTCCTGATAGTTCGGTTAAGCATCGACAATCGAAATACTCACCACAAATTTTTTGGCGATCGGAACCTCAAACCATTAATGCGTCGGCACTTCAAAACACAAGATTCTTCATAGTGTCAGTGACATAGAGAACTAAATATTTGAAACACTAACGTCATAGAGGACTAAACCTTTGACTATTGTCAAAAATGTTCTTTCAATGTTTAGTGCATATGTTGCACTCCTTTCTAATCTGCTAAGGACAACTCTTTTCAGTGGCTAATGAGATGTTCTGCGCCTCGCCTAAGCCACCGAAAGTGTTACTTGTGAAATTTTCATCTAACTCAAAAATAGAGGCTTTCAAACTGTCAGTGATATTCATATCCTTCATTGCATGAGTTACATTCTTCATACTATCAAAATAAATTATTTTGGGAGATAACATTTGTCTCCTACTTGGGGATGGGAACCTCCCAGTGAGGTCCCAAGAATCCTTGACCAAAAATTCCTTTCCCTAAAAGCAAGTAAGTAACTTAACACTATCATCTACTATTCCATTGGGCATGGAGTTTATTCTAAATGAAAAACAACCTACTATCTACTAATTTACAACAATAAGGCCTCAGAGCCTTAACTAAAATAGAGTTTCAAAAACCGCCCGTTCACTGGGCCATCAAATACCTCTTCACCTTCCAGATTCTGCAATTTGAAGGTGTTATTCTTATGTACCTAGGCTATAACAAAAGGGCCAATCCAAAAAGAGTCTAATTTTCCATGTTTTCCCTTGTCTTGTCTGACAGCATCCCACTTGAGGACCCAATCTCCGACCTGGAATTTGTCTACTTTGGCTCTTTTGTCAAACATGCCCTTTATCCTTTGTTGATGAGCTTCTGATTTTCCTACAACGTGCTCCCTTATTTTCTATAACTCTACCAAATCCATCATCCTTCTCACCATATAATTTTTTTCATCTTCCTCTTCATAAAAGAACTTTGCCACTGGAAGGATGAGCTGGATGGGAAAAATGGCCTCAGTGCCATAAACTAGCTTGAATGGAGAAGTCCCTATGGATATTTTGTCTGTTACCCTATCAACCCATAAAGCAAACTTAAGCTTTGAATCCTAGCTTTTCTGATTTGTCTCTAGCAGTTTCCTGATGATTATGACTAAGCTTTTGTTGGATGACTCAGCCAGTCCATTGCCTTGGGGATAATTGGATGTGGAGTGCACTAGTTGAATACCCATTGATTCACACATTTTAACTAATTCCCTAGCCTTGAAAGCTGGTGCATTATCAGTTACTAGCCTTACTGGGTAGCCAAACTTGCTAAAGATATTCTCATATAAAAATATCATGATGACTTGATGAGTGGCATTCCTGGTGGGTATTGCTTCTATCCATTTGGTAAAGTAGTTAGTGGCTACTAAGATCCATTTATTCTGTCCAATAGAAGATGGATTTATTTCACCTATGAAACCCAAACCCCATTGCGAGAAAGGCCCATTCACCACAATAGGCCTAAGGGGAAAGGACTTGAGTTGTTGCTTCCCTATAAATCTTTGGCATTGCTCACAAGCCCTTAAAAAAGTGCATACATCCGCAAAGAGGACTGGCCAATAATACCCTGCTCTTAAGATCTTGTGGGCTGTGGTTTTCTAGTAGTGGTGCCCCCACATGTGCTGGAATGAAAATGATGCATGACCTACTTTGCTTCTTCTTTATCTAGACACCTTAGTAAAATTCCAGACTGATCTCTCTAGTACAATATTTTGTCAATTATGCAAAACTTAACATATTTCAACTTAAGAGCTCATACTTGGTTAGGAGTGAGATCAGGAGAAACTTCTAATTTTTGTAAGAATTGAATGATACATGATTACCACTCACATGAAGATATGTTCTCAGCTACTGATGGAATGTCATTTTGATCTTGATTTACTCCTGTTTCTGCTGCTACCACAGTCTGCCCCTTTGCTGATTTGACAAATGTGAAATTTATTCCCATTAGTTCACAGTTTTCTTTGGCCATGAGTTTGGCCAGACCTAGTCCCTTTACCATCTTGGTGGGTTTCACATCTATATCAAACTCAATGAGTTTGACAATCCACTTAGCCCTCTTCCCATTAATGTCTAGCTGAGTCAAAACATCCTTCACAGCAGCTAAAGGGACATATGCAATGACCTTTTCATGGAGAATGTAGATTCTAAAAGTTTTCAAAGATTTTATGAGATCATAAGCCTACTTCTCAATTGGGTCATACTTCAGCTCAGCATCTCTCAGGGTTCTGCTGAAGAATGCAATTGGATGATCAAGAACCTCACCATTCTTTTGTAATAGTATAGATGCCACTGTGTCATAAGATGCAAAAGAGAAAGTGTAAAAACCCTTGGTGTAGTTAGGACTAATCAGGGTTGGGGCCTCCATGATATCTTTCTTAATGTCTTCAAAATAGTTTCTTGCCTGGTCAGTCCACTTTATTTTTGCATCCTTTTTTAGCATGACTATTATGTGCTTTACCATCTCAGAGAAATTAGGAATGAACCTCCTAACAAAGTTTAATTTTCCTAAAAAGGATTGAATGTCTCTTTTCAACCTTGGTATTGACAGCTTTTGGATTGCCTCCACCCTTCCCGGATCGATCTTTACACCTTCAGCTGAGACTATGTGGCCTAGGAGCTTGCCTTCATTGAGTGCAAACTAGCACTTCTTTGGGTTCAGTGATATTCCATACCTTCTACACTTCAGAAATACCTTCCTTAAATGCTCCAAGTGGTCATGATGGCTATGAGAGTAAACTGTTATGTCATCCAAATATATCAGCACAAATTTATCTTTTAGCCCTACAAAAGCTAGGTCCATGGCTCTCTGAAAATTAGCCCCAACATTCATTAGCCCAAATGGCATTTTAGCATACATGAAGGTGCCTTAGGGGGTGGTAAAGGAAGTATTTTCTTGGTCATCAAGGTGCACAGCAACTTGGTTGTATCCAGAGAAGCCATCAAGGAAGGACATAACCCTAGCCCCCAAGACTTTCTGAAATAGGTGTTCCATCTTGGGCAGTGGATAATTGTCTTTCTTGGAACACTTGTTCAGGTTTCTAAAATCCACACATAGCTTGATTTCTCCATTTTTCTTTCTTACCACTACTAGGTTTGCAATCCATTTGGAATACCTGAGGGGGATTATGATCTTGGCTTTGAGGATCTTGTGGATATCTTTTTCAATCACTAGTAATAGGAGAGGGCTGATGGGTCTCAGCTTTTGTTTAAAAGGAATGGTGTCCTTCTCCAAAGGAATTCTATACTGGATGATATTGGTGTCATAAGTTTTTAGGTCACTATACTCCCTGGAAAAAACATCAGCAAAATCTTTTATCAAGCTGCAAAATTTAGACTTCTGATCGGCATTCAATCCTGTGGAAAGATTTATTAGTTTAGGATGGCTTTGGATGCCTATGTTTTGCTCTTGGATAGCAGGATCTAGCTCCTTTTTGGCAGGCTTGAAAGGGATGTCATTGTGATCAAACAGTTCTTCCAGTGGTACTAGACCTTGAGTTATGTAGTTGCTAGGAAATTGGACAATGTTCTGATCAGCCACTTTATCTTTTAACTTGAGTTGTTTGGATTCCTCCATGTTTAGGTTTTCCTAGTCTATGTGTATGTCAGAGAATTGATCTACTAACTGAAGGAATTTACTAAGCTCATCATCATTCTCAAACACCCTCCAAAATTTTACATTATCTGCAGCAGAGAGGGTCTGTACTTGACCTAGACATCATAACTGAGCTTAGGGGGTAAAGGAGGAACAAACAGACTTGTAGAGACAGCTAGGAAATCAACCAGGTGATTCAAAGCCCTAGGAATATATGACAGTTCAAAAAACATAAATGAGTCTCTGAGTTTCCATACCTCGTCCCTGTAGGCCTTTAGTCTGATATTTTTTGTCTGAAAAGTGTTGTTGACCTGCTGTATGATGAGGTCTGCATATCCAAAAATATTTATGCACATGATCCCCATCTCCTTGGCAGCTTTCACTCCTAGCAGCAAGGCTTCATATTCTGCTATGTTGTTAGTGGTTTTAAAATCAAGCTTATAAGACAGATGGATGTTTTCCTTAGATGGGGAGATCAATACTACACCTGCACCTGCTGAGCTTTGAGTGCTATCCCCATCAAAATACATGGTCCAGATTGCTATGGTTACTTCTTCAAGATGCTGAAAGGTGGGATGAGTCTACGGAGAATCATTTATTTGCAAAATGCATGACCCAAAATCGGTGTCCACTGCATAGATGGGGTGATTCACCTAGTTGCTTTCTTTGCTTATGATGTATGCCAACTGATTTTCCCTATACAGCCTCTTAGTCTCTCCTCCAAACATGGGAATGGCGGCATATGTGAGATCCATCTGAAGGGTGCCACCTAGTCTTTTTCTCCATGGCCGAGACATCAAGTGGCCAAATTTTGGAGGGATATCAACCACTACAATGTCCATCATGATGATTTTCGAAGGTAGCTGAGTTAGGTTCATAGCAAGGTCTTTGATGAGGCCCAAGCACTTGACCTTCCTGGAGTCAAAGGAGAATAAATCATGGTAGGGCTTGGTGATGTTGAGGCCAAGCTCATCCATCACAACTTTTGGCATTAGGTTATGAGAGGCTCTTGAATCCAGCAGGCAGTTATGGAGGATTTTATCATGTATATTCAAGGATATGTAAAATGGTGGGCATGAGTCCTTTAGGTATTCAATCATGGGGACCAGGGTTAGAAAAGGATTGTCATCTTGTAGGTTCACAAAGTCAGTTTCAATGTACACCTTGGGCTGAAGGGAATTCATAATGGAGGTTTTGAATGCATCATTCTTAATTATCTCAATTAAAGGGAAAGGGATTTTCAATTTTTGAATTTCAGACTCAAGGTTGAAAGAATAATGCATCATATCTGGAAACCTTACCTTGTGAGCTGTAGGTTTGAGTTGGACTTGATCAGGTGTGGCTGGAGGTGTTGGTTTCTGCAATGCTTTGGATGGGACAACCACCTTCTTTGGTAAAACACCAACCTTTCTAGATGATGCAGCAAGCTTCTTGACAGGTACATCATTCTTCTTGTGAGGTAAAACTAGCCTAGACCTCAGATTGTAACCTCCCTTCCCATCAACCTGATAGACAGCCTCTTCAGTGATCTATTCATCAATCAAGGCTTCCTCATATTCTGCCTGTGTCAGGAAAGAATAGTCCACCTCATCCTCCATGCAGTGGATATTGTCTTCAGCTTCTCATTCTTCTTCAATGAATTCTGTCTCTTCTTCTAATACAATATTTTGAAATGGATCTCTTATCCTTTGATATTCCCCTTGATTTCTCTCCCTTCTGAGAATCTGAATTGGGGGGTTTCCTCTTCTATAAGGAACAAAATTTGGGTTTCAAGGAGCAAAGTCACTTGGCCCTTTACCCCTCACAGGTAGATGTCCTTGTTCTTCAATTTAGACATTTCAGCAGTCAGGTTATCTAACAGTTTGGTCATTTTTTCAATTTTGTTCTCTGATGCAGAAGCCCCACTAGAGTCTGCTAGCTGCTTTTTCCTGTCTATCTTCCCTTTGACCTTCTGAGATTCCATAATGTTTGACTCTACCTCTAGGGAAGCATCTTGCATGAGTGATAAGGGGGCAGACCTCCTTTCTCTGAGAAGTAGGCATAATTCAGAGTCAAAGGCATTTGAATAAGTTATCCTAGCCGAGGTATCGGTGGGATTAATTTCAGTAGGGATCTTGTTGTACATATTGTTGAATCTCTTAGTAAAGTTGGAGATAGACTCCCCATTTTCTCTTTTCAGGTTGCTGAATTTTGTGATATAGTAGAGGTGGTCTCTCTTTTCTCCCCAATGCTTTAGGAAAATTCCATCTAGGGCCTCTATGCCTGCCACTGATCTAGAAGGCAGTTCCTTAAACCACTTCCTAGCTTGGCCATCTAGGCTTTGCAAAAACACCCTAGTCCATACATCTTCTTGTTCTATATTAATATTCTCAACATAGCTGTAAAATGCCTCTAGATGTTCTTCAGCAGTGAAATCCCCTTCCCTTGTAAACTTAGGCATATACTTGAGATAATCCCCAATAGGCATGGTTGCGAGGGGATTTGGCAAAATTAGGGGTGTATACCTAGCTACCAGGATCCTTTCCATCTTGGTCAATTGAGGGACAGCCATATTGGAAATGGGTATGGGCATGGTTTAGGAAGGCAACACTGATGGGAATACTTGCTGAGAAGGTGGTGGTATACTTATCCCAGTGGAGTCACCAGGGATTGGATCTTCACAAACATCAATGCTTGAAGATGCCCAAACCCTAGATTTTTCTGATGTATCTAAAAATTCCTGGGAATTAAGGATTTCAGTGGAAGAAATAATAGCAAAAATATTTCTTGAAATACTTGATGTAGCTTTTTGTGCAACACTGCTGGTCTTTCTTAGCAAAGCCCTAGCTCTTCTCAAAATTTCTTCTGGATCTGAAACTAGTGTTGCTGGTGGCCCCTTTGGGTTTGCTCTGGTACTTGGTCTTCTTGAAGCCACCTTATATCAATGGAGTCACCAGATAGATGATTACAACCAGAATAGTGTCCAAGCTTTGTCTATCATCAAAGCAAGGTTCTATGTCGTCTCCTAGGGAAGCTGAGCTTTAGTCTCCTCTCCCTGGCAACGACGCCACTTTGTTATCACTCCAAGAAACTCCTCTAGGTTGTAGCTCGAGGATTCCTGGTAACTTAAAATGTTTTTAGGGTTTTATGATATGGATCAAGTCAGGTGACCTATATAACCTACCACTCTCAAGACATGCATGAGGCTCACTCAATTACAAGGATTTTAGTCACAACTTGTTCAGTAGTTTGACAATAAGGTGCAGGGATGGAGAACTCATCAAGCTGGTAGACTTACATACAAAACAGATGCATATAAATGGATAAATCCTGACAAGGATGGTACTTATAAATAAAATCACATTAAATCACCAATAGGATGACAACTATTAGCTATTAATCAACTTGAAAATAACCTAAATACACATTCAGGCATAAGTATAGTAAAGATAAAGATGATGGCTAAACAAATCATAACAAAAGAGCTTATATTTCAGAATGAACAAGATGAGAAGCTTGACAATAGAATCGACTTATAAATCCCCAAAGTTGAACCCTTATTATAAAATCGATCCTAGGCTTTATAGCCTTTTTATAGAAGTACAGATGCTGAAACTTCGATCCGTTTTCACAAAAATACTCAAAAGTGATAGTTTTTTCCAAATTAGGGTTTCAAACCCTACCTAACTATTTGACTAACTATGATGAAGATTTAGTTCACTGATTGAACATTAAATAATTGAAGTAGTTGCTAGTGATCACTGCTACTAGTCCACTGTAAATTAGCCACCAAAAGCCAGCGTTTCGGCGATTAACTGACGTGATCTTTCTTCTTTAATCCACTGGAATTTTTTCCCCATCATTGTGGTGAATCTATGAATGCTGCCACAGTGTTAGTGATTCCAACTACTAACATCACGATAGTTAAGCATCGACGATCAGAAGTTCTAACCTGAACGATCATAACCTTAAACCTGATCGCTGACGTAGTGTCGGTGTTTCAAACCACTAACGTTGCGATGGTTAAGTATTGGCTATTGGAAGCTCTAGCCACTAAAACATTGAAATCTCCAATCACTAATGCATCAGAGATCGGAAGATCTAGCCACTAAGGATCAGAACTTTACACTTGAACGTTGCCGCAGTGTCGGCATTTAAAACCACTAATGTTGCGATCGGAGATCAGAAGCTCTAGCCACTAAGGATTAGAACTTTACACCTGAACGCTGTCGTAGTGTCAGTGTTTCAAACCACTAATGTCATGATCAGCGATCAAAAGCTCAAACCACTAAGGATCGAAACTTTACACCTAAACGCTACCGTAGTGTCGGCGTTTAAACCACTAACGTCGCAATTGACGATCTTAAGCTCAAACCACTAAGGATTGAAAATTTACACCTGAACGCTGCCACAGTGTCAGTGTTTCAAACCACTGACATCGTGATCAATGATTGGAAGCTAAAAGCTGAACGCATTGGTGCTTTAAACCACTAACTTTTCAGTGATCGAAACCCCAAAACTAAACGTGTCGATGCTTTAAACTGCTAACTTGTCGGCGATCAGAATCTCTAACCACTAATGATCGAAACTTTACACCTGAATGCTGCCGCAGTGTTGGCGTTTCAAACCACTAATGTCATGATGGATTGCTTAAGCATCGATGATTGGAAGAATAACCACAAATGCGTTGGCGATCAGAACCTGAAACCATTAATGCGTCGGTGCTTCAAACCATAAGATTCTTCGTAGTGTCGGTGACATAGAGGACTAAATCTCTGAAACGCCATCGTCGTAGAGGACTAAACCTCTGACTACTGTCAAAAATGTTCTTTCAATTTTTAGTGCATATGTTGCACTCCTTTCTAATCTGCCAAGGACAACTCTTTTTGGTGGCTAATGAGATGTTCTGCGCCTCGCCTAAGCCACCGAAAGTGTTACTTGTGAAATTTTCATCTAACTCAAAAATAGAGGCTTTCAAACTGTCAGTGATATTCATATCCTTCATTGCATGAGTTACATTCTTCATACTGTCAAAATAAATTATTTTGGGAGATAAAAGGAGGTTTTAGCCCCTAGGATAGCTATTTAGGCTCTATTTAGGGGTTTTTAAGCCCTTTTTCCTGTTGTTAAGCATTTTTTGAGGGTGTGGGGGTCCAATGGGGTGAAATTAGGGTCGTGCATGGGTGTCCTTGGGTGGTGTAGGCCATGTAGAGCTGAGTGATGTATTTTTTGGGTTAACAAGGGCCCATAGTACATATTCTATAGCCATGGGCGTAAGGGCTGGACAAATATGGGTTGTTGGGGCTCATCAGCATGCCGCATTTTGGGCGGCCAAATGAAGCAAATGCATGCGTCAAATAGATTTTGGCATGTTTTCATGGAGGAATGCTATGGTTGGACACACCAATTGTGATTATGGTGGATTTTATCTTAGAGATCACGAGGTTTCCAAAGGATGGGCCATACCCATCACAATATTTCAAAGGAAGGGATAATGACAAGAGGCTTGCTGCACGGTTGAAGGAAAGGTATGATTTATAATGCGATGGCAGAGCATATCACATCGACAACATTAAATATAGGGAAATGTGTATTGGCGCACAGATTTTGGCAAGTAAGATTGTCAGAAAAAATTGTTCTATTTAGTGCACTTTGGGGGTTATTGCATGTGCGCAGCAATGCACCGAGGGTGTCCAAATGAACTGGTCCCTCTTTTTGTTGAATCAGTTGATGGAGGACGCAGTCACAAATCGGGATGGGGTGCGATGTTTCAATTATAGTTGGATATTGATTTTAATTGCATTGGTGGCTTGGATGGAGCCAGAGGACTACCAAAGAATGTCTGTTGAAGTTGTTAAGGTGTACACAAGCACACAGTATCAAAAATTGTGGTGGGTAGAAAAGCCTAGTCGACAAGAAGATTGCGCAATGCACTTTTGGTTCTACTAGGAGGAATTACAGGAAGCAGTGGTCAAATTTCCACAGTTATTAGATGAAGCAACAGTGAAATATCAATGGATTATGCGGTTCGCCATCGGGTTTCATTCCATTCAGATCCAAGATCTACACGACCTTGAAAAGCAATGGTTGCCAATGGGATGTAAGTTCACAGATGAAGAAATGGATGCAGTGGTTCAGGATTGTCTTGTAGAATGGAGTGAAGCAGTAAGCGCAGAAGAAGTATCAACGGGGCCACCAACAAACGCCCCTAAAGAGCCTGTGCGTAAGGATAATAGTCATCATGATTTCGATGGAGAATCATAAACATAAAATCATGTGGACCTTGAGGTTGAATGTATATTTAAGGAGATAAGGATGAAGAAGAAAATGGAACAAGAGTCCAATAGTAGTACTAGATCCATGCTGGAGGCACAATTACAATGACTTATTAAGGGCATCACGAACTCATTTGATGTTGCAGCAAAAGAAATGCGGAGGTATTCCTAGGAACATTTTTCTAAGGTATGCACCAAGTTAGATTCTATTTATAATGTTTCTCAAGAAGAGGACCAAAAAGTGCAGCTGTATAGGATTTTACATCGATTAGCACTGAGTTACAGGTTAGGAACATTCAGGTTCCCCCAACTGCAATCGACGTTGGAAAATAAGATGTGAACTCTGCACTACAACAGCTGCAGAGCATCATGGTGGATATCAATAAGTTTTCCACCCAGACCTTAGTACACATGCAGTGCGTCACCAACCAGGAGTTGGATGATAGAAAAAATGAGCTCAGCGACCAGTAATTGTGGTCACAAACTGAAGAAAAGGTAATGAAGAAGGAATTAAATGAATTACGATGCATAAGGGAGTAGCTACTAACATAAAAATTGCAGGAGATCGCAACACTGAAGACAGGGTAGGAAGAGATGAAGAAAAAGGCTGTAGAAGAAATAACAGAGCTAAAGAAAGAAACTAACCTCCTTTTTATTGAGAAGGTGCAACTCTACACTAGTTAGGGGTAGGTAGAATAGGCCATTACAAATTCCTTCCAGTACTTGCATGAAATCACAACAGAGCTGGTTGTAGTCGCCAAGGCCAAGTGAATTGGAGAATTCGTTGCACAACTCCAATTGGACAAAAACATGTTGAACGCCATGTTTTACCCCGATACACCACCAGATCAGGTTGCATAATGGAAAAATTCCATCGAAGAGACATCGACATAGTTTGAAAAGACCGAGTAAGAGGCTAAAAAGGTCACAGAAGCATTGACATAGTTTTGGGGCAGTGTCATTCAAGATGAACAATTAGAGCAACTTACAAAGTAGTTGTAAGAAGTCAAGAATTAGTTGGAAATGTTAAAGACATCATTAAAGATGATGTCGCCACTTGTGTCAATCATGCGGTCCGCATAACTGAAGGAGCTAAAACAACGAGTTGTAAAAGCGCAGGAGTAGCAGCGGAAATGTAGTGACCAGCTCGACGAGTTCCAAGAAATTGGAGCCCAATTGTCAGTAAAATCAGTTACTATGCTGCAGGATGTGCAGGACAACAAAAAGAAAGTCAATGCCAAGATGGTGGAGCACCCATTAAAGTAGGATTTGCTTGCATGTCAATATCTTGCTGAGAAAGTCAAGACACAGGTATCCAAAATTTCTTAGCAATACGAAGACCTTAAGATAAAAATCGACCAGTACACCATGGCCACCTGACATGGCTCTAGGACGAGCCATAATACTGTGTTGGGGGCCTATTGGAAAGGGGTTTGGGTAAGCATCATGGATGCTGCACAAGCTCAGAAGACACCACGCAAAGTGAATATAGCGTGATAGGTGGAAGATAGACTACTTTTGATTATTTTGTGTCACTTTTTGTACTTGTTGACCACTTTTTGTGGATATTGGTCATTAGTCAGTTAAATTAGTTAGGAGTTAGTTATAATTGGACCATTCATGTAAAGGCACAAGCCTATAAATAGACGAATTGTAATCGTGATAGATAGATGTTTTTTGATGAATGTTTTTAGAGACAATGCTTTAGATCCAGTGTTGATGTGATCAAATGAGGGATTGAGGGGAGGAATTGTTATCTGTTTTGATATGTGGTTGATTGTGCAAAAGTAATATGATAAGATGGATGTTGACCTGAATCACTGTTATCTTCTCTTTTTCTATCCTTCTGTTCCTGCAAATTCGATGATGAATGCTAAGTGAATCTGAAATATGTATCTATGATGTGATTTTTATTGTTTATGAATGTTGTTATCTTTTCAGAAATATGTTTTGCATTAGTAGATCTATTACAGTTATGAATGAATGACGTGCAATGATGAATGGTTCTATTGAAGAAGTTGTTATGATCTGGTCATTAAGATGATGAATCGTTGATGCCCTAATCCTCTTTTATACTGCAAAAACTTGGTTCCGACAACCCTCCCTTGAACATATCGGGTGAGACTTCATCCGCTCTGCGGGTGTTGCTGGACATGGTAAAACTTGTCTGGGTTGATGCTTAGGGAGATCGCGATGGGTTGAGTGTCGATAGAGTGGGACCCCTACCGATTGGGTTTTGTTGGTTGAGGTTTGAGCCAACAAAACTATATCTACATAAGAAACACTAATAAATTGATAACTATTTACAAAGTTATACAACTATAGTACAAGAAAAATCATAAGCACTAGGAATAGTACTTTTTTAGGTAGAGCCCTTTTCGGGGCTCGGGAAGCTTGTTTCTATCATAATCATTCAATTAATAAGAACTCTTATTTAATACCTTAGACACAACATATGGTTCTAACCAAATTTACTTTAACTTCCATGCCCCCAAGGGTTCCTTATCATGTTCATAAACCAAGAGAAGTTCTCATTCAAAAAAAACCCTAGGTTTGACAAGTTTGTCGTATTGTTTTTTGACCCATGCTTTGTGTGCTTCATTTGTTGTTAATACATCTCTTTGTTGTTCATATATATGTTCTATATGTAGCATATGTTCTTTTATGTATGAAGTGTCAGGTAACGCATGTATTGCAATATTTAGAGACAATATCTCACATTCAACTAGGGTAACTGCTTCCATGCCATGAATGAGTTGGAAAGGGGAGATCCCATGGCATTCTTGACTATTCTTTGATACGCCCAAAGTGTAGGATAAAACATAATATGCCAATTTGAACTATTTGCATTAATAGTATACATTAGAATGGTATTTATTAATGTTTTATTAACAAATTCTACCTGTCCATTCTCCTGTGGGTAAAAGGAAGATGAGTGGTCTTGATTAAACCCTAACAAGGTAGTAAACTCGGTCATCATTTTGTTTTGAAAGTGACTTCCATGGTTCATGACAATATCCTTTGGGATATTGAATCTAGAAATAATTTTATTAAATACAAAATACACTACTGTCTCACCATCAACTTTGAAGGTAGGAATTTCCTCTGTCCATTTGGTAAAGTATTCTACGATGACAATGATGTATTTATGCCCCCCAGCAGATACTGGGTTATAGGTCATGAAATATACCCCCTACTTGTTGAAGGGTCCTACCATAGTGATGGGATATAAAGGAGCATTATGTGACCACATATTTCTGGTGTAAAGCTAACATGGATGACAACATTTCATAGCCTCCACCTAATCTTTGAAGATGGTGGGCCAAAAATAACAGACGTAAAATTTTCCGGGCCATCACTAACCCAGATAAATCAACCCCACACACTCTATTGTGAGAATCATTTAGGAAAAACTCCACCTCCTCATGAGTGAGGCAACGACATAGGACAAAATCTACCCTTCTTCTATACAAGGTGTTTGCGATAATGAGGTAGTTTTTAGCATATAGTCATACATTTTGTTGCTCCTCTCATGAGAATGTAACTGGAAATTTCAAAGTCTAGATATATATCAAAATATATCTGTACCAGGGATGATTGATTGAAATTAGGAATATGTGCTCTTTAGGAAATAATTCGTCTTCTGTTGTTATAGTTTACTCACTAGCGAACTCGGAGATAAGTTCCGCGAAAACCAAATATTTTTTCTATTTAGCAGACTGGAAATCCAAATCCAAATCCTAGAGTATGACAATACATTTGTTAAATTTTCCTCCAAAAATCCATCAGGATATAACATATTAAAATGGATTTACATCTTCTACCACGGTAGTTGTCTTGAGTAATATGTAGTGACACAACCTTTGAATGACATAGATTGCTGCTAAGGCCAACTTCTCGGCATGAAAATATCTTAGTTCAGATCCAACCAAAGTTTGACTGAGATAATAGATGAAATGATCCTAGATATTGTCATCTTCCTGAACCAACATTACACCAACCATAGAGTCTGATGTGGCCAGATACATTATAAAATAGTTTGTATAATATAGTGGGTGCAATAATGAGGATGATAGTAATGCTTTCTTTAATGCCATAAAAGACTGTTGAGTGACTTCATCCCATATATATGGGTTGTACTTCTTATTCAAGTGCATGAAACCATTTTTTATCTTGGCATAATTCACTATGAACCGTATAATAAATTTAGACTTACCCTGTAGACTTTGGAGTTGTGGGATATTTCAAGGAGGAGGCAGATTGATAATCACCTCAACATTTAGCGGATCGACCCTAATACCTTTGTTGGAGACTATGAAACCTAACACTTGCTCCTACTTGAAACAAAAGACACACTTATGGGGGTTCAAGCGAATATTATAATGTCGACATATTTCAAACACCAAACAAAGATGTTTTGGATGATATTTTCTTTTCCTAGAATGAGCTAGAAGGTCATCCAAGTAAGGTTTGAAAATATTCTTTATATTGTGAAAAGAAAAATTCACAGCCCTTTGGAAAGTGGCCCTGACAATATTCAATCCAAATGCCATCTTCTTATACATGTAAGTACCCTAGGGGTAGATGAAGGCAATATTATGTTGGTCCTTGGGTTTAATTTGGATTGGATTATATCTTGAAAAACCATTCATAAAAGAAAAGAATTCACTACCAGCACACACATAAATGATTTGATATATGAAAGGTGTGGGGTATTTATCTTTAGGACATGCCTTGTTTAGATCTCTGAAATCCATGCAGACATGTACAGTTCCTTACTTCTTGTCCACCTGGACTGGGTTAGATACCCATTCTGTTAAAGAGATGGGGTATATGAAACCAAATTTTAATAGTTTTTCTACTTTAGCCTTGATGGCTACCTCTTTTCACGGATTCACTGGGTGTAGATTTTTTTGAACAAGTATGACATTAGGGTTTATTCTTATTTCATTCTCTAATATATATGGATCAATTCCTGACATATCCTCATAAGACTAGGCAAAGACATCATCGAATTCCTTAAACAAGGTTGTATATGTGGAAATTTCTTTAGGTGAAGAATTTGCTCCAATGTAGACATTTTCCATGACATCCGGTTTAGTGGAGATGTTGATGGGTATAGTTTCAGATATGTTGGTCATTATTACTTCAAAAAACACTCCTTCCTTGGGAAAAGTATTTATGGTTTGATCAACACCTTCACTCAGTCTCACATGGAACTCAAAACTTTGAATTATACTCAGCTTTGGTAGGAAATAAGACTTGTGATGTAAGTCTTCACATACTTTATCAGGTCCTATCATTTCCTCCAAAATGGATCAATCATATGGTAAAATCATGTCTAAGAAATCACATGAATAGGTTGAGTTCACTGCTCATGCATGTACATAGGATTCCTTTGGCTCCTCTGAGATGGAAGGAGTTAGGAAGGAATTGAAAGTAGCATTAACTTAAGCTTAGTAAGATATTTCTATTATTGACAAGGGTAAATGTGGATTATCTTATGAAGGGAGAACCCATGGATTGGTTCTATCTACAAATGTACAAACAATTTTACCTACACTAGTCATTCTTAAAATGTTTATAGGAGTGGGCAAATCAAAAGTGCCCATTAGTGATGTATACATCCCAACTCCTAGGATTTTGTTTGCCAGGCACCATTGATCGATCAAAGGAACATTAGAATACGAGGTGTTTGTATGAATCCTTCATGTATAAGGCAATTGGTCAATAGTCACTATCTTCCCTTCATGGGGGAAAACAAGGACACAACAGACAAATGACAAAATAACACACATGGCATATGTCCAAATCCTACCCAAGAGTAAATTATAGTACAAAGGGGTGTCAACAACCTATACTTCTACTAAAACAATTTTTCCCGCCAATTCTATAACAAAATAAGGCAGTATACCATGCAAATGAAAAGAAATTTAGTCCAAAGCGGTCAGTAAGGTACTTGACATGACCAAATCAAGGGACCCCAAATATTTTCAACATGAAACATCCATCATGCATGTAGATGTACCTTCATGTATAAAAATTCATCTAATGGTTTTACCACCCTGAATACTTAGATATGAAAGGATATGTGATAGGGAAAGTGAGGTTTGACATCATACAAATCAAAATTGGCTGTCATTTTCGTAGAATCAGTACTATATATGGATGCTAGAAGTGCATTACGCTGTGATGAGAAAATTTGCAAGACTTCCAATGTGGACATAACACAAGGATTTTGGGATATATCTTCCACAAACAAATAGTTGGGAGCAACCCTAACATTAGGGTTATGGTATGCCTTCTTGAAGAAACCTTTCGGTATCTTTGACTTAGATTCAACCATTTTTTCAATTGAAAGTGGGGATGATAATTCAAGAGGTTGATTGACTTTCTATGAATACTTCGATTCATAATTCTTGGCTCGGGTTTGTAACAAATTTTGGGATCAGACCATGTTAATGTAAGATTGATCAGTAGGGAGAGTATTTTGGGTGCCCCCAACATTCTTCGTATCACTTGAATTTGCATTTTTTCCTTGCAGGAAAAGGTCGTTAAGGACAATAGGTTGCTTCTTCAACAACTTGTGAGTTTGTTCCATTAAAGGGAATTGATAGGCTAAGTGGTCCTCTTGACAAAGTTTGTAGCAAAAATTAACCTTTTTCTTCTCTTTCTTCCCCCCCTCAACATTTTTTGCGGTCTTTTATTTATTTTGGTTTCCCTCCCCTTCCTTCCCTTTTTTCTTCCCAACAGACTATTGAGTGCCCTTTGGGGTGGCTTGTGTATTAAAAATTTCTAGATTCTGAGGGGAGGTGGTTGCAGCCTTGGATACTTCCACTACAGACTGTTTCATTGATAGCTCATGTATTGTTTTTTCTAATGATTCCACAGTGGGTGGCTAAAATGCACCAATGATGCCATCGACATGTGGTCCAATATTTGGTTTTGCAATGTCTAAGTTAGAACTTGATGCATTGGGTATGATCTCATAGAGAATCCGAGACTGAGTGTGGTTCAAGTAAAGCTGCTTGGATATGACAATGGATTCCTCTTTGGTCGTCACTCTAGAACTTGAAACATATTTTGAAATTTATGGTAAGAGTGATTTCAAAAACGATTCCAACAAATTTTTTGGATGGATATTAACCTTAATTGACCTCTTTCTTCTTCACCACTCTTGAATGTGATTAGAAATGTGAGCGGATTTATTCTATCAAAAATTATACAAAATATTGGCATCGACATCATAATAGACCGAAAGTTGAAAGTGGTTGAGGAAAACAGTGGCTAAATCAAGAAAAATGTCATAAGCAATAGATCGAAGTTCGATATACCATTTTGTTTCTACACTTGTCATATTTATATGAAAAATAATCCACGGAATTGAATCATCATTTAAAGAGTTTGAGGAGCACCGTAGATGGAATTTGTGACATGGTAAAGAGGGTCCTCTCTAGTTTTCCCTTCAAAAGTTTGGATATCTGAAGGAAGCTTGATAGGAATTGGTGGCCACATCAGATCATGGTGCATAGGGTCATTCCTAAGTTTCGAGAGGTTTGGAAAGTTTAACATTGCTAGAAAGGGAATTCGAGGTTGGATATTAGGGAACTTTGTGTGAGGAAGTTCCTGCACCAATGTTCCCAAAATGTTGGCTAGGGTTTCCCCTAACTACTGGCTATAAGGAAGCATCAATGTTTTGAAAAGGATTCCATCCAAAAGATAAGGGGTTACAAACTTTAGGTGTGTTATACTGAGTTTTCTTGGTTTCTACCGAGACATGTGTCATCAATACTGGAGCCTTTCTATGTTAGGTTGATATCTTGGGATTTGTTGTGTGCAACAGAAGGTTTGAACTTGGGTCGAAGGGAGGAAATGCCAACAAATGGTTCCATTGCTGGGACCATGAATCATTTTGGTGAGGGACATGCTTTGGAATCTGATGAAGATGGAAATCCAATACTTGGTGGATTTTAAAGCATTGGAGTTTTCACAAAAATAATGTAAAGGACCATGGTTGAATCCGACGATGTGGTTGGAGTGACACCTTTAATATACATATACTCACAAGATTTTGTTTTCTGAGTTCCCTATTGTGTTAAATGAATGGTTGTCAAAGTGAAAACCCAACAAAATAATTTCCAAGGAGGAGAACCGACATAGTGGAACCCTTAGTTGATTCAGTGAATGAAGAGTACTAGAAACCCTGTGTCGAGGGTTGTCGATTTGTGGGTAGACAATATTCTAGAAGGATACATTACTAAGTTTGATATTGACACAATAACCTCATATAATGAGGCTGAAAGAAAATTTTTCCAAGGACCATGAGAAAGATACTTGACATCTTTGAAAACTTGGATATAGATGCTTGCATTCGAAAAAAGAATCTTGAGAATGAAGTTCGACAATTAGAAGGATTGAACGTAAGAATTTGGGATATTTCACAGAAGAAGTGCATGAAAAATGGAGAAGACTAAGATGAGATGTTCCCTACTAATAGTGGAACTGAACTAAAAGGTGGACATTTAAGGAGTGGAAGAATATTTCATTCTAGAAAGAGAAGAAAAGCTGTGATAAGAAGAGGAATTTGTAGTATTACCATAGGAGAAGACTGCGAGATAATGTCATATTTTGACAAAGGTTATTGTGATGAAGAAGAGGAATATTAGCTGATACCTGAAAGATAAGAATATGAAGTAGAAGCTATAGACCCATAGAATGAGTATGATACACCTACAACCCAACACATGTCATCAGAGGTAATATCTAGAAACTCGTCCCCCAATGATTTTGTAAATACAAGTAATACTAACATTGCAAATAGAAGACAAGGGAGTCCAACTAGTAAAAATTATTGTCTAAGTGTAACATTAGTCAATATAATGGTTGGAAACGATATTTAGTTTCCTATATTTAATGGAAATGGGTTAGAAGGCCCAGAGAAACATTGGTTTCTATGTGAAGTCATATGGGCTATGCGACATGTCCAATATGAAGCAATAAAGAAAACACAAATGATCATAAAACTGAGAGGTTGTGTGCTAGAATGGTACATGACGTTATCTATAGTTATGGCGGGAGTTGCGCAAAAAAAACTCGACCAAATTCGAGTGGGATTAATAGATGAGTTCTGAAATCAGAATTATGAGTCGTAGTGAATCACATAAATTAAAGAAACCAAGCAGTTACCTATAGAGTCGGTTTGGGAATTTGGCCAAATGTTTAAGATAGTGATGGCCACAGTAAGCTTTCAGATGTCATACGTGCAACAAAAGGAATGGTTCATTGTAGTGCTATTTCTGTATATATGAATTCTATTGATGCAACAAAATATTGTGTCACAGACAAAATATCTGGAGATAGCAATGAAGTTAGAATCAACATCAATTGGAGAGACCGATGCAGGAATGATGCAGATTCAATCGTATCTAGCTAACCTCATGCTGCAACTCTAGGACATTAAGAAAGGGAAAGTGATCCAATAAGAACTTTGTTGTACCCGATCCATAACAGAGGGACACCATAAAGACAACTTCTCAACACTCATGAACTATGTCGCAGTAGGAGCACCGAGCCCGACAAATACACAAGGGATGCCTTGCTGTAGAATATGCAAGACCTAAGGCCATTAGTTGAAAGAGTGCTTGTACTTATAGGAGATTATAAGTACACCATATATTCTATACTGTAAATTTTGTAAATCTATGGGACATGATGAGAAGGATTGCAGAGCATTCCAGTTGCTGTAGGAGAAAATAATGGATACCTACTTAATGAAGAATGATGAGCAAATACAAGCTGAGACAACAAAAGCTCAATACTCACCTACTCAATATACACTAGTCTAATATCAACAAAATCTGTATCCTCAACCCCAATATTAATAGAACCAATATCCACTGCAACAACACTACCCTCAACCTAGGGGGGTGGAAATTTTTGGGGTAGAGGAAAACAACAAGGAGGAGGATGATTTGTTTGTGGACAAGGCCAAATCATATTCAATAATTATGGACAACCAAGACATTTTTCTCAGGACTATGTGAGTCCTACAAAGGCATGTTCGTATTGTAAAGCTGTCGAGCACACCGTTGAGGAATTCTCTCAACTATTTGCTAAGTGGAATGCCAAGAACATGGTAAATTCAATTCCCTTGCAGAATCCCAATTTGAATCCTAACCAAAACATATAGATGATTTCTGCTGAGACGAGAGAAGAAAAGAATTTGTCATGACAAGAGGAGGTGTTGCAATTGGAGTCGACTAAATCACACAACATGACCAACCACAGTTGTGACCGATTGTAACACCCCAGTTTTGACCCCATTTGTATTAAATGTATGTGATGTATATATTGTAATGAATCGTGGTGTGGAGCTAAAGGGAAAATCCCCACCATCATTTTGGTTTTTTTATGTTTCAGCAAAAGGAATTGTTGCCGATGGTATATCATGGTATACGACACATATTAAGTTTTTTCATCATGTAAACATGCATTTTAATTAAATGAACCCAACTAGCTATGCTCACTGCAACCATAATGAAAAGGGCATGATTTTCCTAAGGATAGGGAGGGGGAATGTTAAACCTTAAACCCTTGGGGTAAAAGCTGTGTGTCACCACCCTTTTTGTTTTACTCACCTTCCCTTGTCTCATCCAACTACCACCTTAAATTCTCTGCTGAGTATTTGGGGCAGTTATCACCAGGGAGTGGAGTGTGGCAGGATTGTCAGTCCTTTCCCACACACACACTCCACTAACAAATCGAACCTCACATTGGGTAGAGGAAACAACCACACCCATCATTCCACTCTCTCCATGATGATGTTGGGAACACTCCCACACTTCCCACTCACCATTCTCCATTGCCAGTCATCCTCACGCAGGGAGACGTCCTATTCCTCACGCAGAGGATTCTTTCTGTTTGGTCTCACGCATCAAAGAGGGAGTCGTTCTGACTGTCATTCACGTTGTCTACAGATTGGTACCTGGTGTGTGTTTTTCCATCCGTATTTTGGGGTCCGGTGTAAATTTTCCCTCATGCACAGGCTGGGAGTCTGTTTACTTCCTCCATTGTTGACTGTGTAAATTTTTGGTGGCTTCATTATTGAGAAAGGGGCTCTTGTTTCCTCATGTTGGTTGGCTATGTATGCCTTTATGTTTTGGGGCTGTTGTAGGTTGTTTTGGATTTGTTTTGGCCACAATAGGGCCAAGAACAACTCAAGAATTGTTTTCCCTATCCAAGCTGTGAATTGCTTGTTTGACTTTGTGTATGCAGTGGTTGGTTGTCGAACTGTGTTGGAGTATGGATGAGGGATTGGTTTTCTTGATAAAATTGGTGTGTTTAGGAACCACATAGACAGAGCTAGAGGGTTGGATTTCTTCTCCACAACCCTTGAATAGCACTGGAAGGGAATTCAAGGCCCAAGGGACTGTGTAGCAGAGAAGGGACTGATTCCTTGTGTTGGGTGTGTGTGGGTGTCTTAGAAGTCAGGCTAGTTCTGATGTAGGTGTCCCTAGCTCCGTAATGAGCTCACCATCTTAGCATTTAGCCTTTCCCAGTCCCTGGATGGCCTGGTAAACCCAAAAGTGTTGGCTTGGCTATTTTATTATCCTTGGATATGTGTAAGCCTGCTAGTTGCTTATTCCTTGGGGGAATCATGCCCGTCTCAGGGGTGGCAACGTTGCTGAGAGATTAAGGAGCACGCTGGGCTATGGTTGGGTGGAACATTGCAGCGACGTAGCTGGTTGCAGGATAGTTCTTATAAGATAAGTATTCTTGACTAATCTATTTTGCAATCATATTTACTGATAATGAATTATGATGATGGACATGTTGAATGCTGAATTGTATGTTTTGCTTCCACTGTGTGTATGAATGATTATGCATCTTAGTATGTAGTATGTTCAAGCATTCGGGTTTTTATATGTATGTACATGTTCATGGGGATAATTTCCTAGATGTTTGGTGTATGGTAGCATCCTCTTCACTAGTCAGAGGGTCGAGGATGTTACAGTGTGGTATTAGAGTTCATGTTACAGCATTGGGCCTGAGTGGGCCATGAAGATGCAGTGGCAGAGATTACACATTGTAGCATGGGCCTGAATGGGCCATGAAGGATCAGCTAGCAGAGGCAGGTTGTCTTTTTCCCAGCAGAGATCAGAAATTTATGACAGAAAACTTCCATAAATTTTTCTAAGTGTCAGAATTGTCGGCCCATCAGAAAACTTAGAGGGAAGTTCTTTCGACGTAGCGGAAGAGCTAGTCGGAAGGCCACCCGACAAAAGGCAGTTGGAGGAAATTTGCGGAAAAATTTCTATGTGTTCGTCAACTGTTGGTGACAATTAGTTAATGAGATCGCCAAAACGACGGTGATAAGTAGTTGTTTGGATTGGCGACACTTAGTTGAAGGAAGTGCCGAAATGTCGACGATCGGCGAAGGATAGACGAAGAGATTGCCGAAACGCTGGCAGAGAAAAGACAAAGGAGAGAAAATTTTTGAATTTTTTTCTAAGTCAGACCATTGGTGATCGACGAAAGTTAGTTGATTGCATTGCCGATGCTTAGACGATGGGAGCACTGACACGACGATGAGACTTAGTGGACGAAAGCACCGATGATGTGACGAGAAAAAATAGAGGATGAAACTGCCGAAAAGTCAGCGGAATAGACAAGATGCTAGTTGGTTGAACCACCGACAACGACGACGGAGAGAAAATTTTTGAAAAAATATTGTCTATGTGTTGAGCCATCGGTGATTGGCGGAAGTTAGTTGACGGAGCTGCCGAAACGCCAGCTCAACTAGTCGGAACCATCGGAAAAATATAGATTATGAGACCTCCGATGGACGTCATCGGAAAATATTAGAAGATCGGACTACCAATGAACATCGGAAAAGTTTAGTTGTTCGTGCGTCCACTATTGCGGCTTCCTAGTGGACTATCCTTCCGATGGATAGAGTCCTAAACCGCAGATGCCGCAGTGATTAGTGGTTTCGACCGCTGATGGGAGGAATTTTTTTTGAAGTATAACGTCATCAGAAAAAGTTAAAGGTTTGTGAACCGCTGTTTCGGCTGCCTAAGATACTATCCATTCGATAGACAACACATCCGATCACCGATGTCATAATAATTAGTGTTTTCAATTTCTGATATGCCACCATCAGATTACCTTAGTCGTTGAAGTCATCGCCACAGTAGAGGAAAATTTACTGTTTAAGATCACCGCAATGTCGAAAAATCTAGTGGTTTGGGTCACTGACACGGTGGACCCGTTCAATGTTGGATCGTCGAAACATAGTGGTCAATTGATCCGATCTGCCAATAGGGTTATGGCCGTGGAAAACATAGAGAGTTTGTTGGTCGCTGTTGCGGAAGCCTACAGAACTAGCTGTCTGATGAACAATCCTTGGCATCGTCGATAAAGCTCGGAAGCCTAGACAATTATAGATCCGACACGCCGAAGAAGAATAGATGAATGGACCGCCGATGAGCAGTGAAGAAAACTAGAGGTTTTGGCCGCCGAAATATCATAAATTTTGTTGGGAAGAGGTTCGATTGGGAAAAAGGAAATTTGGGTTTTCCAGTGGGATTTCTCAACGATTTTCAACTATTTCTTAGTGGGATTTCAGCAAATTGTCAGTGGTTACAGGGATGAAAGGAATGATAGTCACCTTCAAGGTCAATATTCCAAATAGTACAGTTTAGTAAGTAAGTGGTGATTCAGTCATGAGAACCCATGACAGATATGATGCTCAATATTCTTACGAGCATGCGAGAGATGCCATGGGAGAAAATGTCTGTAATGGAACTGATGACATAGAGTCTAGTGGAAGGATATTCCAAGAGACACCGTTAGATGTTGAATCCACCATGAGAAGCTTAATTAAAGACTAGGAGGAGCAACATCAGTTGAATGCTGATATGTTGCAGAGTTTGACAGACTTGCAGAGAAAGATAGACTCTGGTCGGGATACAGTAAGATCAGAAGGTAGTAAGAGCAGTACTAGGAGAAGGAGAAGGACTTCTAGTGGGTCATCTGACTCTGAAGAATCTAGCAGGGATTCAAGCTCATCCTCTTATAAAATAAAAAGAAAGAGACACCATAGGGATCGCTGTCGGGATGAATTTAAGAAGGCTAAACCTCCTGCATTTGATGGTGAGGTAAGGACTGGACAAGAGGCTGAAGCTTGGATTCTTGGGATAAATAAGTACTTTCAAGTGCATGATTATTCAGGAAACATGAAGGCAAGAGTTGCCATATTCAATCTGAATGGAAGAGCATCCATTTGGTGGGAACACTTCAAGAAAGTAAAGAGGATCAGTGAAAGGAGACTGAAGTGGAAACAATTCAAGAAGTATTTCAAGCAGAAATACCTCTCTGATAGGTACTATGATGACAAGATTAAGGAGTTCCATGAGCTGAGATTGGGACAGCAGACCATGGATGAATATGCAAATAAATTCTTGGAATTGTTGATGTATTTCCGATACATCAGAGATGAAAAAGTGAAGGTCCAACGGTTTCTGAGTGGATTGCCTCAGTCTTACAAAGACATAATTGAGTTTTATGAACCTAGAACTCTTGAAGAAGCAATAAGGAAGGCTATGTATTGCTATGAGAAAAGAAAAAGTAAACCTGATTATCATAAGGCATGGAAGGATAAGAAGAATGAGAAGTTTAACCAAAGATAGAAAGGTTTCAAACCTTCTAACTTTAGGAATTAGCAGAAGCAGTCATTCCAAGCTGCGAGTGAGCCAATTGGAGTGATGAGAGAAAATCCTAATGATCCACAACAGAATAGAGGACCACTTCAATGTTGGAGATGTGGAGGATCCCACATGTGCAGAACTTATCCACTCGAGAATGAGAGTGCAAGACCAACTTACAACATTCAAGAAGCAGAAACAATGGGTTAAGTAGCAAGGGCAGTCCCTAGGATTTATGCAGCACTAGAGGACTACCGGGAAGATCACCAGTCAACTGTGGTTGAAGTTGCAGGTAAGATTGTTGAACAATCTGTTTCTATTTTGATTGACCCTGGTTTTGCTCACATTTACATTACTCCTAGAGTAGTGGAGAGTTGTGCTTTCAAGAAATTAAAGCATGGGAAATCTTGGTTAGTTCAGCTAGCCACCGGAACCAAGAGAAAGGTCAGTGAAGTGGTAGAGAAATGTCCATTGGTTATGAATGGATTGATCACTTGTGTAGATCTGAATATTCAACCGCTTGGTTCCTATGATGTTCTCATTGGAATGGATTGGTTAGAAGCTCATAGAGTGAAGCTTGACTGTTATAATAAGACTTTTGAATGCATGGATGAAGAAGGAAACCCAGTAGTTGTAAAAGGTATTCCAAAGGTGATTTCAGTATGGTAGGTTTCAGCAATGCAGTTAAAGAAGTTCTGTAGGAAAGGTTGTCAGTTGTATGCAGCTCATATTTTGGAGCCAACAGGAGATGAAACTCCTAGGTTGGAGGACTATCAGGTGTTACAGGAATTCAAGGATGTGTTTCCTGATGAGATTCCAGGACTTCCTCCAAAAAGGGACATTGATTTCACAATTGAACTTGTGCCAGGAGCAGCACCAGTGTCCAAGACACCCTACAGGATGAGTACACTGGAGATGCTAGAGTTGAAGATGCAACTGCAAGAATTGTTGGAAAAGAAGTATATCCGACCGAGTGTACCCCTTGGGGAGCACTAGTTCTATTTGTAAAGAAGAAAGATGGTACAATCAGGTTGTGTATTGATTATAGACCGTTGAACAAGGTTACTGTGAATAATAAATACCCTTTGCCTAGGATTGATGACCTCTTTGATCAAATGAGAGGAGAAAAGGTATTTTCCAAGATTGAATTGAGGTCTGGTTATCATCAGGTGAGAATCAAGGATGAAGACATTCATAAGAAAACCTTCAGAACAAGGTATGGACATTATGAGTTTATAGTGGTACCATTTGGTCTCACAAATGCACCAGCTGCATTTATGTGCCTTATGAATAGTGTCTTTAGTAGGTATTTGGACAAGTTTGTTCTTGTTTTCCTTGATGACATTCTTATTTATTCTAAGAATGAGGAAGAGCATGAAGAGCATTTGATATTGACATTGCAATTGCTCAGGGAGCATCGGCTATATGCAAAGCTGAGCAAGTGTGACTTCTATAGAGATAGAATTCAGTAATTAGGTCACATTATCTCAGAAGAGGGTATATCTATGGACCTTGAGAAGATTGAAGCCATTATGAATTGGCCTACTCCAAGAAATGTGACAGATGTAAGATATTTTATGGGACTTGCAGGATACGATAGGAGATTCATTGAAGGATTCTCCAAAGTTGCACATGCCATCACTTATTTGCAAAAGAAGGGGATGAAGTTCGAATGGACATGAAGGTGTGAAGAAAGCTTCCAGCAGCTGAAGGATCTTCTCACCAGTGCACTAGTATTGAAAGTCGCAGATCCAGAGAAAGATTTTGTGGTATGTGTTACGGAGAAAAATTCCTATAGCTTGGGGTACCACAACAGACAGCTAGACTCCAGAAATCAATCTTTCCCAATATGCAATAGAAATAAAAACATCTAACACTAAAGGATCGAACCTCGTACCTTATTCCGGATGGTTGAAGTAGATCCCCGTTGATCTTTCCAATCTTCAGCTTGAATTGTTATAGCACGTCCTCAACAACAAGTAAACAATACAAGCATACTGTATTTCATGGTGTTAGATCTATTCTAGCATATATAATCAATAATGTATAAGCATTTGACATATTCCAATGGATGCAACATTCATTCAAATACACATTACTGGACAGGAAAAAGATATTTCTATTAATATGAATCAGAGATTACAAGTGACAACCTTTGACGGCACGTCTGCGAACCGGAGAAACTGAATCCCCCACTTGGGCCTCCACCACCTCAATCCTCCATCACTCCGATAGCAAGCTCACCAACAAAGGAAATCTTGGGAAGAACACAACAGTGCTCTAAAGGGACAAAGGGATGTAGACTCAAGTATAGTTCTGGCAACAATGGACTATAGTTTCGATACTCTCAATTCTCTCTTATGCTTTCAATGTCTCAATGGTTCCTTATATAGCTTTTCAAAGTGATACTGAAAGGTCGAATCCATGTGATCTCAAGGCATATGGAAGGTTAGGAGTCATATGAGTCGGATCCAATTCAAGGAACGCTCCAACAGTTTTGGATTATGTACACATCCCAATGTACGCGACTATAGAGGGAATATCCGCGTATGTACGCGGTTATCGGGGAAAAGGCTGCGTATATCATTTTTCTAATGTTTTTAGGGATGGTCAATGATACATCAAAAGACAAAAAATGGTCCATAGGGAATAATGAGTTTGCAGCGGGACATGGGAAGGCCATACAATGTGTGATTCACCTAGTGTGGTGAAATCCGCTATAACAGATGCCCCCTAATGTATGAGATCAGAGGGGTTATACGATGGCCGAAATACATTATAAGTCCATCCCAGAAGTGAAGTGATGAAGGTACCCAAATGGAAGACCAGTCACCCAATCAACATAATACCATAATACAACTCTGCATATAACTGCGAATACATTTAGCAGTCCCGGATACATAAGAGTACAATGGCCATGAATAGGCATGAAACATGATAGAACATATGTGGTCATCGCCACGTACAATATACATAGATTAGAATATCCATGATGAAGATATACAAAGTACAATGATCTCCACAAAGGCTGAAGATATATAACCAATCAAGGTCTCCATAGTGGCTGGAAATGTCTGACATATACTGGAACAAATCACGAGAGCTGAAATCTCATGAACACTGGCACGATCAAGGAGGTAGCATATAGTGGATGCCACCAATCTGGTAGGTCTTCTACACAAACCGCTACGATTACATGTCCTACTATGCGAATAGAGGTGTCGAGGTTGAACATAGTAGTCCATCGTCTGATTACTGGTCATTGATGTATACCGTTAACAGACGCGAGATCACCCACCAATAATGAAAATGGGAATCAAGGTATTAGAGTGCAAACTAACAAGTGTGAATAAATGTGTTGAGGTCGAACACTTGAGAGAATCCATCGATTAGGGGACATTGATGTATTCCCAAAACTGTCGATGGCGAGAGAAGCTGCCACTGATGACTGCAAGTCTCAAGGCACTCAAAATGACTCTAGACTCCAATCCTAGAATAAATGATCTGAAGTCGATGGGATGAAATCCGCTGGAAGGAGGGCATTAGGGAATCCCCCATCATCCAACACGAGGTACTCAGAAAGGCTGTATAATATGGAAGAACTCGATCATAAGGTGCACGGACCAGTAACTGTACTGGGAATGGCCGACATGCAAAGTCAAGATAACTGAGGAATGGCCGACTCAATTTTCAAATTCCTTTGAACAAGAGCATAACGGCGTATGGTGACTGAATGAAGGTAGCATAGATTCGATATACAAACTGGGACATCTCTATGATGCAGGAGGCATCAATAGAGGCTCCATAGGGACTGGAAGCTTAACCAGTCGGTGAAGATAAAACTCAGATAACGAGTACAGCTCCTAAAGTCAAACTAACCCAACCAATGGATGTGATATACAGTGCTCTGTTCAAAGGCGACACGACTCGACAGCTGCCAAAGATAATATCTTTTCTTATCCGGATTTTTGGTTTTTTGATTTTTTTGGTCTTTTTCAGTTATTTGAAAAGCTTGAAAAAAGAATAAACTAGCTTTATAGTTACAAAATAGGAGGAGACGAGTGTCATTTATGGCAAACAACTAGTTCCAAGCAGTGGAACATACCTATTCTCAATGCAAGGATACATGTGTAGGATATCGACACTCGGGGGAAAATCCCCTCCCGGTAAAAGGGAATCAAGCTGCGAAGGATATAAATAAAGTCTCTGCATGGCTAGACATGAGACAAGCTCGGGCTATATGGCTGAGACGCAATGTCAGGGGAGCCGACATAAATCTCAATAAGACAGGAAAAGCTTATGATAATGCATCCACAACTTGATACAAGGGGAGTCCGGGGGGAAACAGGCCAGCATAAGATCAAGAGGAGTATGAGACTCTTGCTAAATGTCATGGCAATACTATACAACGGACTCCCACACCCTAAAGGGGGAAACATCGGCATGGGAACCAAATGCAAATAAGGCGCTAACTAGGGTACCCATGTAAGGTGAGTCTCTACCCCTCATATCATGCCACTTCTATAGCAGCAAGAAGGTTCCGTGACATAATAGAGTGGGTTCGTACCTAAGGATATAGTGACATGGTCATAAGGTCATGCAAAATGCAAATGGTGGTGAGCCTAACCTATATGCCAGTATAGATGTTATACCTGAGATCAGTACGAACAGGTCAATCCAAAGGCTGAAACATCGTTGAAAACAGTCTTCTACATCACAAATTAGGTCAGAAACGGTCCAAAAAGGTTAGAAAGGGTCAAAACTATAGGAAAGGGGGTAAAAATTTTCAAATATTTGAAATTTTTTCTATAAATAGTAAAAAATATAAATCATTTGAAACTTTTACCCATTTGAGCTTTGATATTCAACTGCAAATTCCAGGAGATCCAGGCGGTGGAATTCACAACCGATTCTTCCAGGTACTTACTCATGTTCTCAGCTTGCATTTCAATACAAATTTTATAATTTTTCATGGTCAAATGAATTTTTAATGGCCAAAATTACATGAGCGCTACGGCCCATGCGGGTATCGAGTTTTTTTCCGCGTATAGGGCTGGCTATACGCGGAAAAGGGACCAGAAACCGCGTACATACGCGGCTGTTTTGAAAACAGCCGTGTATGACGCTGCGCATAAGGATTTCTAAGAATCTAATGGACATTTGGTCAACTTCTCATGCAGGATGGTGCTAGAATGGCGAAAACGCGAGCATGGTGATGTAGAGGAAGCAGTAAGGGCTGATAGAATGGCTCAAGAAGATCTAAGAAGGTGCGGAATCTACAAGTTTTGGTGCCTAGGAGGCTTGAGGGCCAAACCAAGACTACTATAGATGCTTGTAGACTATTGGGATCCGGACTTAGAGTCCTTCCGGCTAGATGGTATGTCCATCACCATTGAGGTGGAGGATATCTATTTCATCACAGGTCTATCACGGCGAGGTGAGATGGTGAACCTTCGTGACCGCGGAGGGCCAGGTCATGGGTTGACTATCGACGAGTACATAGCAGTGTACTGCTACCCAGAGACGGAGAAGGTGGGGAGCCAAGTCCCTACCAATGCTATACAAGTACTGGGCCTAAAGGCCATACTACTGATGCTGGGCAGGATAGCAGGCTTAGCATCACTCCATCAGGCCTCTCGGCCACTGATGTTCTACGGGGTGGAGTGCATGACACCGACCATATATGACTGGAGCACTTCCCTACTGAGCAACATGAAACATCAGCTCAATGAGTGCAAGGCAGGTAGGATACGGAACTTCAAGTTCAGCAGTATCTTGAGCACGTTTTTCTTCGAGCGTGTTCCGGGATTGAGCCCTAGAGTAGATGTTCCTCTCCATGGGGTTCGAGATCCGGCCCAACGACGTTGGGCATATGTGATGCGCAGACTGGGGTGTGGTAGGGTGGCCAAACCTTATCCAGCAGACTTCTTTCCATGGTGGCGACGACAGATTGTTGCCATAGAGGACTACCCTTATGCAGGGATAGACTTCCAGGGAGACCTAGACATGCCATTACCACCAGGGTCAGCATATGGAGACATAGGTAACGAATCTCGACCCTTACTCTTTTTTAAATTTTTTTTGAAGTATTTAATTTTTTTTGTGTGTTTTCTTGATTAATGGAATAAAAAAGACATGGTTTTGGGTGACAATACATAGTGACATCTACCATTGATGTGCAGATGTGGGACCACTGTGACCAGAGGGCTTCCCATGTCATAGACGGAGGGGAAGAGGAGACGATATCACCGGTGTGGATGCGGAGCGAACGCTCCAAAGAATCCATACCAATTTTGTGCGACTGACTCACAAGATTCCCATGGCGCAAGTCGAAGACTTGCCTGAGGCTATGCAGAGACAGGTGGTTGGTGTACCACGTGCATGGTGCGTTTATTCCGGCGGCTAGCTAGAGCCGTGGTGACATATCATGATCACAACCCTCATCCACCTCCATAGGACTAGACACCTGGGAGTGTATCTATTT
>LPNX010068014.1:47544-77362 GCA_001517045.1 Pseudotsuga menziesii | reverse complement strand
AAATCCATCTTCACCATCTTTGATCCCATTATTTGGTTTTCACATGCGTCCAACGTTTGTTGGAGAACACATGCCCATGCAACATGGAAAAAGACAAACTGAAAGTAAATGAGCTCATGACCGACCATTGTTAGGGTGCTTGGGACATCAAGACGCAATTTACCTAGTTTCGAAACATGTTTTGTAGTACGTTTTTCCAGGCAAGTCTAGGTAAAATATAAAATCATTTAAACATAAGCAGGGTTTGCATACCTGATATTCGTAATTTATTGCGATTCCACGGGAGAATCCTTACAATAGAGTGCCAAGATTCAATCAATAAAATCAAGGTTTGTAAAGCTTCTCTTCTTTAAATATCAATTATAAACCGTCGAATTCCTGCAAAATGCACATGGACGGAGTCAGAGAAGTATCAGGAACTCGATTCAACTGCCAAATTGAGCAACATCCAGAGAGCTGAAATTTCACGATTGGTCCTCCACTTCGCCTTCTGTGTGGCCTCGGCCCCTCCTGTGAATAGATCTACTGGGTAGATCCAATGGCCGTCCGGTTTGATCACATAGGCGAGTCAAAAACAATAGCGATAGTTTAACGACCGGTGAAAATGCAGTTGGGAAAATGGGGAAAATGGGTTCCCCCTAAAAAATTTACCAGTTTAATATTCCCGCCGATATTTTCCTTCCCAAAATAAAGAATCTAGGCGTGGATACAGCGACGCCTAAGATTCTAAACGTGGATACAGCGACTCCTAAGAGTCTAAACGTGGATACAGCGACGGCTAAGAGTCCAGGCGTGGATACAGCGACGGCTAGGCGTGGATACAGCGACGCCTCGTTCCTTTACATCAGATTTTATCACCAAAAAGTAAGAAACGTGGAAAACCTCCATGGAAAAATCCGCGCTTTTGTACTAGTGTGACCAGGGGGAGTTCTACACAGTGCCAAACATCGATACAATCGACCAGAATGATTTAGGCATACAATCCAACTCACCAAGGCAAGTTCTATCACCAACTCAGAGCCGAGACACAATATAAACAGGGAGGCTTGTCCAACAAAGGTTCTAGTGGGGAAAGGTCATCCACGCCACAAGTCAAGTAGTAAGTCGGGTTAAAACAAAACTGGAAGAAAATGGATGGGTGGAGACAGTGAAAGATGAAGCCAACACTAGCAAGCAAAAACAATCGTGAGAATGACTACCTATATTCTCCCTAAAAAGGGTAAAACCAATGAGTATAGATCAGGAACTTCCAAGTCTAAGTAGGGACATCAATACATAATACAAAATACGTCCAAGTCCATATAATTATGACCGCTAGATCATGAAACTGCATGTTAATACATGTCACAAAGATGATTATAAGAGAAATGATAACCATAACACAATATAATAAAAGTTGAGCCATAATCATGCATATAATCCATCTAAACCATCATCTGTCCAATGAGAAAGTACTGATATAAATCTAGGCATCAATAACTGCTCTGTAAATTACTAAATGGCTACATCAGTCCTCAAATATAAGTGTCCTAAGACTCAGTCCTGACATGGGAGAGTACAATAGTCCACAAATAAAGTAATGATCCGAAAAAAAAGCTCATCTCAACATCTCATATGTAAGAGATCTGGCTGAAAATATGTACTGTATCTGAAAAATAGAATATGGTAGCCCGGCTACTATATATATGATAACACACCTGAATCTAACATAGCATTATGCAACACCATGTCATGCACATTTAAGATCATATTAACAGGTGGTACTTCCTCATTATCCACATTATCAATATTAGATCCCCAAAAAATGGTAGGATTGTCATCTGTCACTTCCAAAATATCTGGATGAGCCTCTCCCTGATTTCTAACCATTTTTGTTATTGTGTCCCTATACTCTTGATATCTGAGCAGTTTATTAAAAGGAATTGAAATCTTCAACTTAGCAAGTTCACTTTGTAGATTAAAAATGGAAGAAATTTATCCACGTCTATGGTATTGTTTGTTTTAACTCCTTTATTTTCTCAATTCTATTTTCAATCTCTTTATGTACAACATGTTCCTTTTGTTTTTTGTTTCTTTTTTATGTATTCATCTAACTATTGGAAGGCTGATTTGGATTTAACCTTCATTTATTCATAATAACATCTCTACTTCTCAATTTGATCATTTTTACATCATCTATATCATGCATATACCCCTTCTGATACTGTTCCAACTCCTCTTCAAAATATTTATTATCATCCTCATGTGCAAACATACTGCATTCCTCCTCAGTCAGATAGATATCAGAATCTAAATCACCAAAATGATGAATATGGTCTTCAATAGACTCTGCACCGTCATCATCAACAACATAATTTTCAAGGAAAGGTGGTCTTATTTGCTAATATTCTTGGTTCCTTGGATTCCTCATGTCTCTTTGTCTATTCTATGAGAGTGGAGGAGGAATAGGCATTCTAAAGTTAGGGTTTCTGATCTGCGGTTCATTTTGTTCTCGATTCACTAGCCTAGTATCCATAGTTAACTTATACATTAACTTTTCCATTTTTTTCAGCATCATTTCAAATTTGATATCATTAAACGAAGAAGCAGAAGAGGTGGAGGGCATAATTTATTCTCTACCTTTCCTCCTATCAACATCTACTCTTGGTTTTATCTTTCCACATGCCATCATATTGGCTTCTACTTCCAAGGCATCTATAAACATAACAGGAAGATTGATTGATTTTATTTCTCTCAACAACAATGCAAAGTAATTTCCAAACGCTTCTGCATAATGAATTTTAGAAGCACCAACTGAAGGATGAATATCGGCAGGTATTGAATTATAAACTCTCATGAACCTACTGGAAAACTCATGGAATGACTCAAACACTCCTTTTTTAAGATTATTGTACTGGGACAGGACTTGTAATGGACTCTGCTTATCGTCCTACCTATCCAACAATGCAGTTTGGAAAGCTGCAAAATTTTGAATAGACCCAACAGGTAAATTTTTATACCACTTTTTGGCTTCCCTAGAAAATCTCTGTGCAAACAGCCTCATCTTGACATCCTCATAATCAACCTCTTCCAAATCTATAAAGTCATCAAATTTTCCAACATGGTATTTTGTAGTAACACTTCCTTCTCCATCATACAATGAAATCCTCTGGGCATAATTTAAGGGAAGGTCATGTAACACCCCAGGTAAGTCCAATGGAGAAAACCTAGCTGCATCCATTGGTCTAGGTTGATTTGGAGCAAGTGGTAAAGTTTGAAAAGCTGGAGGATTATGAATAGGTTGGGAAGTATGAAATTGAAATTTTTGGACAATAGAAGTAAGTTTTTCAGTTTTTACTGGAGTTTGAAGATTCTACCACAAAGAATAAAGAAGACATGATTCTAACCTACTAGGGTTAATCTCAACTTTCTTTAGGTCAGATTCAAATTTTGATTTTAACGGTAATCTCTCAACATTAGTTTCCCATTCAGATTCTTGTATACTATGAAAATATTGAGATGATGATGCACCAAACTGAGAACAATTTATTTTTTCTTTATTTTTATTTATAAGCAATCTTTATGGATTCTCCATGCTTTGCAAAGTTTCAATATTATGGTTACCTCTCATATTCGCTCTCCTGAAATCTAGGATGTCTTATGTAACACTGTTCAAAATGAATGTGAAGTCACTAGGGAAAATGTACAGCCTTCTTTTAAATGTGGAAACTTCTACTTTCCCACAAAACTTTCTTTCTTGAAACTTTGCAATCCTTGTCGTTCTTCGTAGGGCTGATATGCACTTTCTTTCCCTGACAATGTCGCCAATTTGTTATCACTTGAAAACTACCCAAGGTTGTAAAGGCTATTCCCAAGTAACAACAAAATCACTTTTAAAGAAAAAACTGACTTTTTTCTCTTTCGAGAGGGATCTCTCACAAAATATTAACAAGGCCAGATATGTATAAGCAAAAGTGTTTGTAATTGGTAAGATTGGTTGAAACTGAACACATGACCATTGGGCTATGGAGTCAATAAATGAATATAAATAAACATGGATTTTGCATGGAAGTTTTAAACAAAGGCAAGTTAGCTACTCAGTCACAGTCAAAGTTTGTTTGTCTAGTGAAAAAGGAAGAACATGAACAAACCATTAACACAGAGCATTGTAAAAATGAATTCTGTATCAACTTTAGAAGAAAGGCTTGGTGGACATATGAAAAGAACATCTAGAGCATAGTAAATATGAGTTCTAAGCTGTTATACTCTCATTTTAGACATGAAGGAAAACATAATGGAAAGATAAAACTGGAAAAACATTCACATAAGAAGGGAAAATATAGACTGCAACATGAAATAACACAAGAATCTCTGAAAAATGCCAACTTTCAACACAATAATTAAAGAAATAATTAAATACTCAAGTTTCCAAAATATCACGGGTTCCAACCCTCGCTTCATCAAATGTTTGAATACTTATACAATTGCTCCTTGAGTTGAACAATAAACCTAACTGTTTAACAGTTTCAACTATTTAATACATGTGTCAAAGCATTTATCTACTACAAAATAGTTCTGAGATAACAAAACTTCTTAACTAATGATTTTAAAAATAACATTTTATCACAAAATATATCATTTTGTTGAAACTCCTTTTGCACTGTCTTCCTTGATGTCTTCATGGTTGTAACTTATATTTGGTTGATCCATATTGTTGAACTACTCTCCAATGTTCAGGTTTAGGCAAATCTGCAACAACCATGTCATGTGCCAAAAATCTGAGGTCCATGTTGTCTACATATGAAAAATTAGGCACCTTAGCACACGAGACTTTAAACTCAAATAATAAATCAAACTCTTCAGCCAATTTATCAAACACAACTCTTCTAAACAAAGCCTGCTGCATATCTTCAAACTTTCTGTGATATGAACTACAATTGACCAATCTATCCAGATATTCCTTTTGAGACAATAATGGTCCTTTTTCCTCCTAGAAGAAAGGAATTACCCTGCTTACCAATGGATTAAATAAATTAATCACTTCTTTGACTTTATGACTTATAATATCAAATTTAGCCTATACAATATCCAACATTCTATATTTTCCAATCACTTTTCTAGCCCAAGAGATAACAACAACTCTATCTCGGATATCAAACCTTGTGACTTGATCTTCTGATAAGGTACTTAAAAAGTTGATAGCATTCTGAGCTACTTCCATTGGCTTCTTATTTAATTCTTGTTTTACTATCAAAATATTATGTTTGGATGCTTTCAGAGCACTCTCCTGATCTGCAATATAATCTAAATATGGTCTAAACTTATTAGCTTCTAGAATAATCTTATCCCAAATCATATGTCTGGCCCCTTGCAAGGCCATTTGGCGAACCACCTGGTTTGTTAACTTGTTCTAGTTCATTAGTTCTTGAAATTTTTCCTCTACTTCCCTCTTCTCTTGTTCTCTTTTCAAAATTGTCTCTTCTAGATTCATGTTCTGTTGCTTTAACTCTATGAGTTCTACATCTTTCAGGTTTACCTGAGACATTTCTTTAAAAATATAGGCTGCATCTGCTTCTATAGAAGGAACAATAGATTTATTTTTAACTTCTTCACATTTTTTCTATAATTCTTTTTCTCTTGCTCAAGCTTAGTTTTTAGTTCCTTCTCATTTTCTATCAGAAGCTTAGCATTCCTTTCCCAATTATTTTCTTTTTCTTCGAGCTTTAACAAATTGGGTTTACAATCAATTAATTCATTGTTTGTCCAAACTCAGGGTATCTTTGGCATGACCCCTTATAGTTTTTAAAGTTACATCTGGCTTTGGCAATTGTCTCACTTCCTCGTATAATTTTACCGTTTCATCAAAGGTTTTATCAACCACTTCCCTGTAGGTATTCAACCACTCCTCTTTTGATGTATACTTATTTGGGGTTACTCCATAAAATACATATTCTTGGAGCTACATACGAGTTACTTTGTATTTTTCTTGCTTATGTTTACCTTTCACACTACTCTTCTACACCTGTCCCATTTGTCCCTCTTTTCCAATTTTCTGCTTCTTCGGTGTACTAGCAGTGTCTTCTTCTTCAGTGTCCATGAAACCTAGATGTTCTCTCTTCTTTGAATTTCTTGAAAAACTTATTAATGATGAAGTATTACCAGCAAATGCAACTATGTTAGAAAGATCCATTGGGGGAGAAGTATTTGTAGGTATGGATGAGACAGAGTCTTGTTTCATGTTGATATTATCTAGGGTTTTGTTAGGATAATCTTCTCAATTAGCTGCCTCTCTAAGTCCAGCTACTTCAGTATGCTCAAAAGGCTTTTTTTTCCCAATCTTCTTTTATATATTACCTGGTGTGGATCATAGTTGATAGAAAATCCCAAAGAAAACCCCATGATTCTGAGGAGATTACCAATTATTGGTAGAGAAGCTATACTTTTGACAACATATGGCCCTTCCCCCTAGGGAAATTTAATATCTAGACTCTTCCTGAATTTTAAGATGTGTTCTTCCTCAACTGTAAGCCTTTGTCTAAAAAATTCCAAAGAAAATATTCTAGTTGTCAGAAAGGGTGGAAGAATATAAGGCTGGTGCACAAATCCATATAAACTTATAATTGTTTCAGACTCTGAAAGGAACCATTCTCCTATCCTTTTACTAGGGGAAAGTTGCAATGTTTCCTTCATTTGTAGCAATACCATGGGCAATATTTCCAGAAAGAAAATACTATATAATTATGCCATCAAACAATTCATGAACTTGCAATAATTATGGGTCATTTCATGAGTGATTACCAACTCAGGAAGTTGTAGGTTATCTTCATTATGTGATAAGAACATATTCAACAAAAAGTACTGGAATCTGAAAAATCTTGTATCATGGAAGTTGACTAACTGAGAACGAATGTTCTCAGCTAGGAACTCATCAAACTTAAGGCAACAAGACTAGAAAGACTAACCTGGAAGTTCAGACTCAATTGGGCAAGTACTGAAGATAAATAATAGACTCAACAGTGACTCTGTAACATAACGATTAGTATCTAACCCCAAAAATTGACTGGCTAAAGTTATACATGACTGGGTTTCTTCATTAAACAAAACCAGGTCAATAGGTTAAGAAAAAATTATAACCTCACTATCAGGCTTTGAACATGACTTCAAAAAGGTTTACTTACTCTCGACTGGAGACTTTTGGAAGAAATATATGATGTTTTCTTCTTTGTACTCCTGGGATAAATGAACAAAATCATCTGGGACAGATAGGGTTTTGCGGATAATAGAGGCATGAATAGGGCAAAGGATCCTAGACTTGGGTTTATCCATGATGACTTCTTGAGCTGCAGAATAATTATTCACACACCACTCGACAAATTTAGGGAAAATGGGGGTTTGGTCAAAAGAGAAAAAATAAAAGAAAGACCTGAAAACACCATGGGTGTCACTACCCTGGTCCTTAAGAATTTTCAATTTATTTTTAGCCGTCTCAATTGTTTCATTTAGTAAAATGGTATCAAAAACTTCAGCATTTTTGTCTTCGAAGCTTTTCTCACCCTTCTGACAGGAAACCCCATACTCTTCACTATTTGCCACTTCTACCATTTCTATTTCATACATTTTTAGAAGTACTTGGAAAGTTTCAGGATTCCTACCTTGTTGATTATTACAGTGTTTCAACTCATCCACGTAGTCACTTTGCACACAGTCAAGGTTATCGTCAATTTCCAATGCTCAGAAAAAACAAACCTCTAAACTCCACATATATGTTTTTATATTTTTAATGTTTCATAACCATTGTGCATCTCCTGTAATCTATATCGTAGTTTTGTTTTCTTTGAATTCTAAGACTTTTATGCACAATATATCAATACCAAGACTCAACATTATTACCCTGCACAACTTGATTTGGCGGAATCAATATCAACCATTGATCTGCAATCTACCTTCATTAGAACCGTCAAACTATGAAAAACTTTAACATTCCGTTAATCATTTCGAACCTGATTAATCGAGCAACTTCTATTTGTGGAATGCACCTTATCTATTGATCAAAACCCAGCCACTATTACAACCGTTGATCAATGTGGCCCCTATCAATTTCAGTGGATTTCAATTTGGAATTTCTCTGCACTTGTTCAATCTAAAGAATTGTTTTCGACCGTAGATCTATCTCCGCTTAGATTTCGTCTATCCGATCTTTCCACTTGTTAACCAATTTCGCAAATCTGAAAGAATTCTTTCGTCCGAGCATGTCCAATCTATGGAATGCTCCAGCGCCATTGATCTTATCTTGTATCAATCTCATCCCTTAAAAATTGCATCTTTTTAACGGGTTTCGCAAATTTGAAAACTTAGTTTATTCCTTACATCTCCGATCTATGGAAATTTCTTTCCACCATTGATCTATAGCCTCTTTAATCTGAGCCGTTGATATTTGACATCTTTGACCTCCATTCTGCTGATGAGAACATTTCAATTTCTCCCCATGTTTAAAACAGTGGAATGATCCACCACCGTAGATCAAATCCCTTTCTTCATCAAACGACCCATGGTGAAAGATCATGCTAACCCATTAATCTAAAGAGCATTTCCACAAAATTTTCTAATATGATCATTTCCAAAACCTTCAATTAAATAATCCACAATTTCAAATATAGTGCTAACAACTTCTAGGAAAATGGTTTCAACAAATGAATCCTTCCCATCTCTTGATTATTCAAAGGGTCCAAATATTTTGCTGGGAGATAACTCGGAAACTGAAAGTAAGGGTAAAGGTAGCATTGATTTTGATCATAGTTCCTTCAATAATGTCTTGTATGTCTTAGGTCTTGCTGCTAATCTCTTGTTAGTATACCAGATGACTCGCTCTAGGTCTCCTAAGAAGGTTGTTTTCTCTCCCAATGAAGTTCAAATATATGATATTGAAAATGGTAGAGTCATTGCTAATGGTTTTATGGATCATAGTTCAAAAATATATAGGTTCTCACACTTCATGCCTTTATCTAACCCCTCTGCTCTCCTCACCCATTCCAATGAAGAATCAAAACTTTGGGATGAGAGGTTTGGTCATTTAAACTTTAAATATCTTTCATATTTGTGTGAAAAAGAAATGGTTTCTGGGTTTGCAAAGATAAAGTTTTTCAAAGGAGTTTGACAGACTTGCATTCTAGAAAAACATCCACAACATACGTATGAGAGATTCAGTCATAAGATAACTTCTACACCTATTGAGCTCAAACATCATGACATTGATAGTCCCTTTCCTCATATGTGCATGAGTCATGCCAATTATGTGTTAACATTCATAGATGAAATTTTTAGGTATAGTTTGGTTTACTTCCTTAAACTCAAGTCTGAATTTTTTGACCACTTCAAGGTTTTTAAAGGCTTGGTTGAGAACCAATTTGGGAGGAAACTCAATATCCTTAAATATGATAATGGTGGTGAATATGTCAATTTATAGTTCATTAAATATTGTGAATATGCAGGTATCTAGATGCATCACTCTATTCCTTACACAACTTAGGAGAATGGTGTTTCTCATAGGAACAATAGAAACCTCAAGGAGATGGATACTTGTATTATGGATTCTAATACTTTGCCACCAAAGTTTTGGGATGAAAATATAAACTATGAATCCTACATCTAGAATAGGGTTCCTCATAAGAAAATTTATGTAGTTACTCCTTTCAAAGCTTGGAGTGGACATAAGCCTGATGTGTCTCATTTCAAAATTTTTGGATCAAGAGCATGAGATAGAATTCCATTAGATAAAAGGAGGGATTTGGAACCCTAAGGTCAAGGGTTCCTATTTGTTGGGTATTATAAATATTCCAAATGGTATAAGAATATCAACATGATCTCTCAAAAATTCTTCATTGAAAGGAGTGTTCAGTTTGAAGAAGAGCTTATGCTAGTAGTATAAATTGGAGAGTCCTCTTCACCTCCTCCACCTTTGGTTGTATGTGAATAGACTAATGAAATTTTCTATTCTTATATGTCTTATAATGATGATTTAATTTCAGATCCAAACATCCCCATGAGGAAAAAGCAGGAAGCAAAGACCATTCAATAAGCAGGGGAACTAGTTGGGAATCTTAGTGATTCCAGGAGGACTAGATCTCAATTCGAGAGTTCCCTTTCTATCAAGGACCATTTATTTGATTATAAGTGTTTTATAATGATTTAATCTGACCCAAATAAATATGAATAACCAATATGGAAAACAACCATGAAGGAGGAATTTCATTCGCTCCAAAAGAATGACACATGGGAACTAGTAATTCTCCCCCCAGGGAGAAAGCTAGTCAAGTGTAAGTGGGTTTTCAAAACTAAATTTGATGCTGATGGTTATCCTCTGAAGTATAAGTAAATATTAGTGGCTAATGGATTCTCCCAATTCCATGACATTAAATATAACAAGACCTTTTCACCAGTTGCAAACATGGATTCCATAAGACTAGTTTTGGCCATTACAGCTTCGAAGCAGTGGGAGGTACATCACATGGATGTGAAGAGTTAATTTATACATGGTGATCTGAAATAAGAAATATATATGAAGCATGTATAATTTTTTGTGACTAATTCATCGCTTATGTGCAAGTTGAAGAAATCACTATATGGGCTAAAATAAGCTCCCAGAGCTTGGTATGCCAATATTGATGGATTTTTTCTATCACTGAACTATTGTAGATACAAGTATGATCCAAATGTTTATTTGAAGCTGACTCATGGATATTTAATCATTATTGTATTGTATGTGGATGAACTTTTGATTACAGGAAGTTTCAAGAAAGAAATTTCCTCTTTGAAGAGTGCAATGAACCATGCCTTCTTTATGACTGACTTGGGATTGTTATGCCAAATTTTGGGTCTTGAAATTTCTCAATCAGATATTGGAATCAAGTTACATCAGTCCAAGTATGATTCATATCTTCCAAATAAGTTCATAATGAAGGATTTCAAGCCAAGAAATACTCCTTTACTTTTAGGAGTTAAGCTTGAAGAAGCACAATCAACTCCAATGGAAAACAACACCCTATATAGGTAGTTGGTTGGTTGTCTTCTTTATTTGACTCATACTCGACCTGATATATCTTATGCAATGAGTGTGGCTTCATACACATGTATAAACATCATGATATATATTGGAGGGAAGCAAAGAGAATCCTAAAATTTGTACAAGGAACAAAAACTCATGGGATTCACTATGTTGCACAATCTAGCCTAGAGTTAGTTGGTTTTACTGACTCTGATTGGGTAGTTGATAACACTGATAGAAAATCAACTTCTGGATATGTGTTTTTTCTTGCATATGGACCAATTAGCTGGTCAAGCAAGAAGCAAAGTGCAATTTCACTTTCATCTATAGAGGTAGAATACATAGGAGTTGTGAATGCGACTACTCAATGTTTGTGGTTGCATGGAATACATGAAGAGTTTGGGATCAAGTCAGAGAATTCTACAACAATATATTGTGACAACTAGAGTACCATTCGAATCTCAACTGATCTAGTATTGAGGCAGATAACCAAACAAATTGAGATCCATATCTACTACATAATAGGACTTGTGCATGATGGGGTCATTGCTCTCCTCTATTGCGCATCATCTAAGAAAATTGCAGACATCTTCACCAAGGTGTTTTTTGAGAATAATTTCATAAATATCAAATAAATGTTGTGGATAGATGATCATGTGGTGAAGAATGATTGAAGACAATCTTTCTTACAATTTTTTTCATGTCCACGTTTAAGGGAGGATTTTCCCCTTGTGGTTTTGCCTCTTTCCTTGTTTTGTATGTACAAGCAATCTATAAATGGTGACTAAGCCTTGTTGCTAGGCCCTATATATGTGATATTTTTATGATATTGTAAATAAATTCAGGATTAAGAGGGGGTGTTAGAATCATAAAAATCCATCCCAAGACTTAGGATAAAATAATTAATCTTTTTAATTAATTTCCGAGGTCCCACACTAGCTAGTTTGTACCCATTTCCATTTATGTGGTCAAACTTGTGCAAACATCCTCATGGAGTGCTTTAGAAATATCCTGGCTAATATTATGACAACTCTTTAGTTTTCCTGGATTGGAAAGTGCATAGTTCTTCCTTTTCCAAAGTTTCTAGCTTTTCCGTAGTTTTAAGGCAAAAGCTAAAGCTAGTTTTAAGGTAGACTGCCTTGTTTTTGCACCAACTCACCTCCCTTGTTTTACTCATCTAAAAGCATGATAAATTCCACTTTCCTTTACTTATGATATGTACCTACTCATTGAACAAATTCATGACCATCTTGAGTGGTTTGGAAATTTATTTATGCACCTATTGGGGATTTTGACTAGTTTAGTAAGCATGCTTTTGTACTGAATCGAATAACATATTTGAGATTTTGAATCCTTGGAGTTTCTACATCACGAGAAACATATATATATTTAAATATGGCTGATGTAAATTAATATAAACACCAGTTTGTGTTATTCAACATATTCAGTCTCCTTCTTGAGTGTTTCTTGCATATTTTCAAGAAATTTTGCAAGTTCAATTGATCTAATCTTAGGCTTAATTTCCATAGAAACACATGCAGAATTTGGGGAAAAATGTCTTGACTAGTCTTGACTCTAGGGGTTTCGAATGGGACAAGAGGGTCTCAAATATGGTAGAGAATAATATGGTGAAGTATTAGGAACACTCAATGACTCTCTGGTCACTTTAGAATAGGTTATATACATCTTCAACTAGATTTGGGGTCATTGGAAAAAATGGTAAAATTACTAGTAAATTGTGATGCAATTCCCCCTAGGGTGTGAGCAGAAATGGATCTCCAAATCCTATGTGAACCTACAAAATTATCAAACAGAGTATGGAGAATGATATTAGACTTCATTTACTGTCATTTTTTGTGGTTATGAGTTCTTCTATAGATATGTAAATCTTCATATTCGAATGCATATATTCAACAATATTTGCTCAACATAAACAACATGAAATAACTTAACTTTGACTCATAAATGGTATATGTAATGGTTCAGAAAAGAGAATAAGTAATGTATACCATTAAAAACATATCAATATATCACTAAAATCATATAATATTGAAGAAAATCCTCAACACAAATCATATATACAACTCCATTGAAATGGGAAACCAACACATGGAAATTAGTCACACCATAGCTTGGAAATGTGGACATTTTTGCATATGAATTTATAATAATTTCGAATTAAAAATAGGATGGGAGAAATATTATAGAGCCATAAATATTTCACCCATTCTTTGTCATCAATAGGTCTCAACAAGGCGGAACCACCATTCACACAAGTGCGCCATCATCGAGAAACATGGGAATATTGAAGTAGGGATTGAGAGAATGGGAGGAGAGATGGGCCACGAAATGTAGAATATTATTATATGCAATAAAAAAATCTATTAAGATCCAAATGAGAGGTCAAGGATTCCTCTCCAACAACCAATTTGGATGAGAATCCAACTCTCTCGAATTTGGCTCACTAGCAGGGAAAGTGAGCACTCACTGTGCAATGGACAAGCTAGTGCTTTCCAAACCACCATAGGAAAATGATAAAATGATAAAAATCCATTATAATTCCTCATGAAATATTTTTATAACCCTCCTAAGGTCATCCAAGGTATAATTCCCTCCCATAGGCTTCCTACAACTCATCCTTGATGCTTAGTAACCCCATGACACTTGTCCTTGTCCTCATCCCTTCATCTTCCTCCAAATTTGAATTGATTCTACTAAACCCAAAGTGCACCCGCTTGGAGGATATTTTTATCCTTGACATGTCATATTTTCATAGGTCTAATCAGGTATGATTTTTCATAGAGTATTCCATCATTGTTGTCATAAAGTGCAAGGAGTCTCTCTCTAAGTGGCACCTAGTTTCTTCCTAGTATCTTCCTCTTCCATGGGGAGTTATTCCTCTTCATCTATTTGAATCCTTGGGATAATGACATGATAATTAACACATATTAACCTTCCAAGAACCTTCCATTACTCATAATTTTTAATTTGGTGTTAAGTCATGACATGTGTAAGGAAGAATCTAGCCACCTCAGGTCTCCATGAACCTCCAAATGTCTTTGTGAAGCAATGAAAATTTAGTTTATCCATATTTATTATTTGTATGACCAAATTTAATGTGTAAATGAAAAAATAGGTTCTCTTGGGTCTCATTTATCCCTTATTGTAAGAATTAATGCTTCCTCCCCAACCTAGGGAACTAGTAGGTCGATGAAACATTGCTAACTAGTAGTCTCATTGGGATGGGGACATGATAGTGGTTGTTATAGAGGTAAAACACATCATCCAACCCAAAATTTGAATATTATAACTATCCCTCTTATATGTTTTTTTTCCCTCCTCTTTAATCTTGTTAAGTGGTAGACAAAGGCATACACACAAATGACTAAAAAAAAATCCAATAAAGGCCACTTTTTATTAGGAGCACGAGATACATTTCTCATTTACAAATGTAATATAAATATATGTGAGATGACCCATGGGTTCATATTCCAAGGAATATCTTGGAATCCTTCATGAATCTTCATATTCAATGGGACTCTTTCTCTTCATTAGATGTGAATATGCCTAACCATAAGGATTACATTCCCAAAATTCCCCCCCTTAATATGAGGGGTCTATGTGAGTCCAAGTAGAGAGATGAAATTTAGAGAAGGACAACTGCAAAAGGATGAAGGAGCTCTCTTAATCAAAGGTTAGTAGAAGATGAAGTCTTCTACTAAGTGAGCAGTTTTAGGATGACCAAAAAATTTGGAACTTAGAAATAACTCTAATTATATATTTGTGATTCTTTGGAACTTGTCTCTAACTCAGGTTCTCACTCAACGACTCCTGGAAAATTTCGAAGGCTAGAAAAATATGAAGTATTATATTAAATGGTGCTTCAATGATGACCACAAACTCTGGAACTTGTCTCTAAAGCTCAAATGTTCCTAGAATTTTCCAAAATCATCATTCTACAAAAGGGGTAGTTTTAGGTTTACTACAAACCAACTGGAGCCTAGTGGAACATGCACTAACTTTGGTTCAGTGCTCCGGCTTTGACTCCGTTTAGGTGGATCTAGATCAAGGATCTAGAAATTGGCACAAAGTTCAGGCTATGTGATAAAAAATATTCAGGATCATTTTGTTGACATTATTAGAATAACTGAGATAGGGGGGTGTTGAATCAATTATTCCTAAGCTTAAACAAAATTCGACCTTTTAAAACTGTATTACTGTTCACATATTTACAATGATGATAATGCAAAAAATATAAAAATGAAGTAATTGTTATCAATCACACATATGATGGGGACAAAGACAAATATTAATGAGGAAAATCATAAGAGAAAATTAGTTTATTATAAATTAACTTTCTTTGAGTACCAACTCAAGTGCGGCTACAACCTCTATTTTACAAGCAACAACTTGTGGAGGGCATCGACTCTCCTAGTTTTCTATCACCCACTAGACTTGTACAAGATCCAAATTGCACACAAAAGACTACAAGTCTTCCCGAGCACCACCCTACCACCCTTATTCCCTAGATTTAAAATTTGTTCGGTACAATATGCTGAAAACTAGATATAGCTATGCTTACCAACTTTGTTACATTCTTTGATTTACTTCAGTTTCTGCTCATTCAAAATTGGCTCCCTTCACTGTCTCTATTTTGCATATTCTCCCCATTTCAGCACCCATTACACATTTCTCTACTCCTTGTTTTATGGCTACTAATCTTTATTCCCTTTGCCAGTTCATATGCTTGACTTTCAGTTTCATAATTGATAAAAAAAACCATTCAATGACGCCTAGAAGGCAAGGAACCCAATCGATAAGCATTCTAAACTTCTTTAACCATCTGTCACCAGGTTCTTGAATTCATAACTACTCGAATCGAATTTCCTTTGTATTCTGGGGTCCTTCGAATTCCGCAATTAAGTTTTCACAATTGAGTTTCCACAACTTTTGTCCCACGGGATATCTTTCCACATTCAACTTTCCATAAGCTTTATTCTACTACCTTAGTCTTTCTGTAACCAAAATTTTCGCAATTGAGTTTCCACAACAACCTTTATGCAAGCTCCTTTCTACAATTGCAGATTACGGGTTGTGGATATGCAATCCCAGTTTTCTCAAAAACTGGCTTCCATAATTATGCAGCCACAATGGTCCTTTCAGCAATGAAATTGCGTATTACGGATTGTGAATCCACCTTCCCACTGTTTCCCAAATTGGGCTTCTGCAATTTTCCTTCCGTAAGTCTCTTTTTGCAGTTGGGTTGCGGACTGCATCTTGCAAACATGCCTTCAACTTTTTATGAAATGGGATTCCTCAATTTTCCTTCCACAAGTTTCTTTTCACATTTGGGTTGCGGATTGCGGATTGCAGACGTGCCTTTAAATTTTCCTAAAATGGGCTTCTGCAATTTCCTTCCGCAAATCTATTTCCGCAACTTTTGAGAGTTCTTGATTTCTTGCAGGCTCCTTCTTGACCTTCGATCTACGATCAAATGTGGATCTCACCTTAACATTGCGTATCTTCACTTTTCTTTTGCAGACTACTTATCTCCCATCAAGGTCCACTTCATGAATCCTTTCCCATAGTCAATCCATATTTCCTCCTTTAATTTGGTTTGTCCAATATTTATCGAGTGAATTGAATGTACTCATGTCTCAGATTCTTGATTCTCGATATTGAAGGTATTCATCTAGTATGAGTCATAGTTTGGTTCCTCAGGGGAACTAGTTTCCTTGCATACATGAGCGAAGAGACAAATTACACTCTGATCTCTTCTTATCTGTACTCCTCGTTTTTGGATCATATGCTTGGAACTTATGTGTTTCTATCAATGAAAACCACATCATAATTTGATCTATTTCCATATGATAACAATACCTATCATAATTCCAATAGTTTCCTCCTTTGGAATTGATGGAAACCTTCAAATTCTAGATGCATTCTGCACTTGTAATCACTGACTGCTTATCATCTGTAGCAACAAAAACTTCTCCCCCTTTGATATCAAGGGAAAACAAGACTCTATGACACAGATCCCCCTATCAAAGTGAACAAGTTATTTGGAATAGGATATGATACCCAAATTCTGGCATAGGTACTCAAACTATGTCTTTGGTAAAGGTTTAGTGAAGATATCAGTAATCTGTTCTATAGAAGGAGTGAAATTCAATTGAACCTCTCTATTTGTGACCTACTCCCTTAAGAAGTGATACTTAATTGGTATGTTATTAGTCTTGGAATGAAGGACTGGATTCTTGGAAACACAAATGGCACTAGTATTATCACAATGGAGAGGAATGGGATCAACATATTTTACCTCCAAATATGCCAGTGTCTGGATCATCTAGAGTACTTGTGTACAGCAAGTGGTAGAAAAAATGTATTCAAATTATGTAGTAGATAAATATATCGAGCCTTGCTTATTACTCAACCATGCAACTAAATAATCACCCAAGAATAATGCAACTCCACTTGTTCTCTTTCTTCCATCCAAACAATTTTCCCAGTTAACGTCTGAATATGCGGTTAACTAAAGATTCTGATTTATAGGATACTAGAGACCATAAATCATCATTCCCTTAAAATATTTCAATATCCTCTTAACAACCACAAAATGAATTTTCTTAGGAGTAGATTGCAATCTATCTACCATTCCAACAACTTGCATTATATCAAGACGAGATGCTGTGATGCACAAAACACTGCCTATCATTGATTGATATGTTCTTTGATCAACATCAGGTGAGGGACAATCCTTTATAAGCTTACATCCAACAACCATAGGTGTACTAATAAATACATAATCTTCCATCTAAAATCTCTTCAACATCTCCTTCAAATACTTTTCATGGGAGAGAAATAACCCTTTAGAACTCTGAATAATGTGGAGACCAAGGAAGAATGACAATTCTCCTATCATTGACATCTCGAACTCAGATTTCATGGAATTATCAAACCACTGAAGAAAATAATATGTTAGAGCAATTAATCTACCTTAGTACCATGATCTATACCTAGGAGGAATTTTCATTTGCCATAGTACTTATATTATATAATCCTACTTAGGCTATATTGGTCTATTAGCTAATTTCTGGCTTACTAACTCACAGTTGAGGTGCTCTAGTTTGATCATCATGATAGTTGAGGACCTCTAGTTTTATCATCCTAACATTCAAGGTGTCTGTATTGATTACAAATCAGTTCTGCTTTGACTAAGGGAACTAGTGTGTGAATATGTCTGTTTTATGGTCTTTTTGGTCATTTATTGGCTCCTAGAAACTCACCCAATCACACATGTGTACTCCCATTCCTTTCATCCCTATTATAGCTGATTTTACCACTCCAGGTGAATCACACTTGTATGGCCTTCCCCTGTCCCTCTACAGACTCCTTAGACCCCTTGGACCATTTTTTGTCCTTTGATGTTTCCTTGACCATCCCTATAAACATGTGAAAATTAATACACGTGACTTTTAAACCCCTAATCGTGTATATACGCGGGTTTGACCCCTAAAATCGCGTACATCAGGATGTGTGAAAAAATTCAAATCCTTTTGGAGTTTTCCTTGACATGGATCTGACTCACTTGACTCCTAGCCTTTCATATGCCTTGAGATCGCTCAGATTCGACCTTTCATTACCCCTTTGAAAAGATATATAAGGAACTCTTTGATACATTGAAGGAATATGAGAGAATTGAGAGCAAAGAAACTATAGTCCATTGTTGACGGAACTTTTGCTTGAGTCTGCATCCCTTTGTCCCTTGGGAGCACTTTTGTGTTCTTCCCAAGCTTGCCTTTTGCTTGTGAGCTTGCTGTCGAGAGATGGAGGATTGAGGTGGTGGAGGCCCAAATGGGGATTCAGTTTCTCTGATTCGCAGACGTGCCGACAGAGGTTGTATCCATTGTAATCTATGATTTTATATTAATAGAAATATCTTTTCCTGTCCAATAATGTATGTTTGAATGAATATTTTGTCCATGGATGATTTCAAATGCTTATGCATTATTCATTATATATGCTAGAATAGATCTAACACCAATATATATAATATGCTTGTCTTGTTTATTTGTTGTTGAGGAAGTGATTTATCAATTCAAACTGAAGTTGGAAAGCTCAACGGGGATCTACTTCAACCGTTCGGAATAAGGTACGAGGTCTGATCCTTTAGTGTTAGATATTTGATTTCTATTGCATATTGGAAATGATTGATTTCTGGAGTCAAGTTGTCTGTTGTGGTACCCCAAGCCATAGGAATTTCTCTTCGTAACAGAATTGACCACTCCGCTGGGGAGTTCCTAGTAGTTGTCCTTTGGGGGTTTTCTATAGGCATTCAATGACTTTGAATTTCTCTTTTTCTCTTGTTTCTGTGTCGAGTCTGGGGGCATGTTTGCTTGGTAGTGTTTGATTGGTGTGAAGTTTGTCTCAGCTTGTCTGTTTGCCTTTATTTTTATGCACCTTTCTTCCTGTACGCGAGTTTTTAACTCACAGTCGCGTATATACGTGGGTTTCACTGCTATTTCCACATACACACATGGGTTTACTGCGAACAGTCGCGTATGCCCTTAGTTTTTCCTTCTAGAGGAAGTTGGTTTGTTGCTGGGTGAATTTTGATGATTGTTGAGTCTCCTTTGATACTGCTAGAGTCTGTATACACCTCTATTTCTGACCAGAGATGTTTTTTTTAGGGTAAAATTTCTTTTTTGAAGAATGTTCTTGTCATTGCATTTTCGATTTTTTGTTTTGGGATTAGTGCATTAGATTTCTTTTACCTTAGTACTTTGCTTGAGTGCTTCTTGAGTGTGCTTGCAGAGTTTGGGGGTTGTAGAGCCATTCTTTTGCTTTAGTATCTCATTTTTATTTCAAAAAATCCAAAATATTTTCTTATCATCATGCATTGCATCTTGCATTTTGCATAGTACTTGCACTAGAATTGCTTTGGAGTATTAGTCAGGATTTCATATAGGAAAGCTTGCATTTATCATTTGAAGAAAATTGTGCATTTCACGTAGTAGCAGACCCTATTTTTCATGGACACAATGCATTTGCATTGATTGTTAGGCGTGCATTTTGCTTCATGTTGTGTCATAACTCCATTAGTTGCACGGCCATATACCTCTTTTGAGTAATAAATCCAATTAAAATCAACGCTTAAATTAAAATGAACTACACTATTTTATTTGATAGGGTTCACCAACACGATTAGGTTTTAGGGTCTTGGAATAGTTCATTGTAAGTAAATTCTCTAAGACCACTAGATAACATCATGTATGTATCTGTCTAGGTGAGTGTGTGAAATTCCTTGGTATAACCAGTGTTTCTCAGGATCCTCCTCTCAAAAGGGAGTTAAGCACAAGGCAGTGTGAGAGGTTATTGATTGGGATGACCCCTAGTCATAACTGAGTAGCACCGGAGATATTTCTAGGATTGTATTCATATCTGGGGGCTCTTTCAAGAGTTTAGGGATTTGCTACCCTGTCCATACGATCAATCCCACCTGCGACTGTCCGCCTGAGCATTGATTATATTGAGGTGACCTTAGTGGCCTTACCTAGGATATTGAGGGGGTACTTTGCAGGGGTTATTCTGCGGGTGTCCCGGCCAGGTTTGGGTTGGACAGCACAATCGCTTTACGGATTGAACTTGAGGGCCACAATAATTGGTTACATACCTCCGCTTGTTGTGTATGGGAGTCTCAAGCCTCTCCTAGGCAAGACATATCTGCTTCATTCAGGAGCTCACTTATCCTACCCTTGATTTCTTGTGGTTGGCTTTAGATTTTCTTGGTGATTGCTCTGTGCACGTTAGCTTGCCTAGGGTTTGCGTAGATAGATTCTTTTATATTCTTTTTGAGTCATTGTGGATTCAGGTGCGGTGTCGCGCCATTCTCATCGTTTAGTAGGACTTTGGCCTTCTACATCTCCTCCTCCTTTGGGAGAGAGAAATAGACAGTCCAGGTGGACTACTTTGCACATTGATTCACACATGATGGGAGACCATGTAGAAGGTATTCCTGAACCACCTTCTCCCATTCAAGTGGAAGATGGGGAGTTTACTCCTAACTATGATCCTTCACCTAATTTGATTGATTTAGGTCCTGTAATTTCTGAGATAGGTACTTTTCATGATAGACCTACTTACTCTAGTGTTGATCCCCCATTGACGCATCGCTGGTATGGAATGTTGAAGGATGATGAGACTCATTTTGAACCTGCGAGCACTAGTTATGGTAGTTATGGTATGTCTAGTTTTCCCACACATGATTTGGCATTCCATGTTGAGTCTGAGTTTGAGCCTAACACTATGCCTGGGGGCACTCTCATTCCTTACCATGCGGAAAGGTTTGGGAGCACAAGTCACATTGTAGCTTCCATTCCGGCGGTGGAAGCTACATCACATATTCCTCCTAGGTCTAGGGTTAGTGATCCTATTAGGATACCAGATCCGAGAGGAGTGACTATAGGGAATAACATGTACATAATTACATAGGTCCCTTTGTCCCCTGTCCCTAGTTCTTTGAATGTTTTCCCTCCACCTCATTCATGTGGTCCTTCAGGCCGGAATGTTGCTACAAGTCATGTCCATACTGCGGTTACTCGACCAGTTGTGTCTCAGGTTCAAGCACCGCCCGTTGTTTCAGGAGGTCATGTTCATACTTCTAGAGGTCATATTACTACTTCCGGAGCGTATATTCCTACTTCTGGAATGTATATTCCTACTTTCGGAGCATATATTCCTACTTACGGAGTGTCTCATATGACATCTCATGCGATGACTTATGGACCCTATTATGGGACGCAGTATGGATAGGGTTCTTCACCTTATGGGTGCAGGTATCAACAACCTGCTTACTCTCCAAATTACAGCTTTGTAGCTCTGAATAGTCAAGGCACACCACACTATGGTGCTTCCGTGCCACCCTATATGGGTCAAATGAAAGGAGGGCACTATGGCCAAGGCCATGGTGGTTATGGTAATCAGACCTATGTGAATTAGAACTATCAGGGAGTGGTCCATCGACCTAATCATCCTAGGCTCCCTTTCCTCGCAACGTTGAATCTTCCTTACTTGTCGAGATTAACGAACGATCCTGTAGCTCATGACCCGAGTTGGCCGGATGTCCCTACTAAGCTTCCCTCAGACATACCCAAATTCGAGGGCAAATTGGGAGAGGATCTGAGCGAACATGTTACTACCTTTCACCTATGGTGCGTGCTCTTCGAATTCCTTACACCAAGACTCAATCCGTTTAATGCTGTTTCAACACACCCTTACAGGGCCTGCCGCGAAATGGTATATAGAGCTACCTGTGGGGGAATTCGCTTTGTTCAATGACCTAGTGATGAATTTTCTTAACCACTTCCAGCTACCAGTTTGTTATGACATTGGTACGGAACTCTTGTCGATATTTTGGCAGGATAAAACCACACATATCTCGGATCATATCTAAGAGTGGCGTAGATGGAAGAGGTTAATTAAAGCCTTTATACTGCCGAAATTCCTCCTTGAATGGTTCCTCAAGTCATTATTGCCTTATATAGCGAAGGATGTTTCTACATCCGGAGTGCAAAATGAAGAACAAGCCATTTTTAGGGTGCAGGAACTGGATTTGATTTATGCTCAATCCTGTTTGTTATATGAGATCATTCCCATTGCTCCACATTCTAGTTTCAACCCCAAAGTTAAACCCAAACCACATGCCAATGGCATTGTTGGTTGTGTGAGTGCTAAACCTACAGATTCGGTTGTAAAAAAATTCAGTCAATTGTCAATCAACCAATCTGCTTCGAGACAAGCCACGGCTTTGTCTCAACCCACCCAAACGGTGAGAGTGCTTTCGGTGCAATCGTCGAACCAGAAGGGTAACCAACAACCTGGACAGAATAAAAAGAAGGGTAAGAATAATCGTAAGGGTGGGAATAGGAATGAAAATGCTAATAATAATGACAAGAACACCCATAATGCTGCGGGGAAAAGCAAGCTAAATGTAAGGTTAAATTTCCTTGCAAGTTGTGTAAGGAAGATCACCTCACTTACTTGTGCCCTCGTATTGATGAAGCCTCGAGATTATTAGCACAGGGTCCAACTATGCTGACTAACCCTTTACCTCACAATCAAAATATGAAGAGTAAAGGATCCATGATCAGTCTGGTGGTGATCAAGATCCACTGAAGGGTAGTGGTCGTGGTTGCATTAACATGGTACGTGCTGCGAAAGTTGTGACCCGTGCAAAATACTATGGTTCATCACAACCCAACCCAGGAAAAGAACCTAATCCACCAGGGACTCCTTTGCGTATTGAAAAATCTGTGGATAAACCTGAAGCTGCACCTCGCATTCCTAAGGGAGTTCTTAAGCGTTCGGGGCACAATCCTAATGCCCAAGCCACCCAGAACTATTCTGTTGTTGAGGATTTTGGCCACACTCCTTGTGCGATGTCTACACTAGAATTGCTTCAGAGTTATCCTTCGCAAAGGAAGGCTTTTCTTTCTGCCCTTGGTGTGAATGATGATAATTCTTCCTCCGTGATCGAATTTGAAACCACGAGACTTCAGCCTCGCTTTCCTTACCATGTGTCTCTTTTGATTCACATAGAATATCTTAACATGACCGTCAAGCGCACTGTGATTGACGAAGGCGCTGCTACTTCTATGATGTCTTTATCATGTTGGAAGGGTTTAGGTTCCCCTGAGTTGTCTAAATCCACCACCATGTTAACTGTGTTTGATGGTTGATCATTTAGACCGCACGGGATCCTTCCTTCCCTTAAGGTCCGTTTGGGAGGGAAGACCGTTGCGATAGAGATTGAGGTGGTTGATGCACCCCTTGACTACAATATCTTGCTAGGTAGGAATTGGATGTACAGTATGCAAGCCATAACTTCTTCCCTATTTTGCATTGTATGTTTTCCATTTAATGGGAAGATAGTTACGATTGATCAAACGTCATTCAAGATTCCGTCAGTTACCGCATCGTCGGGAGCTTCGATCCCGATTGTAGAGCACTCTCAGCTGACAACTAGGAGTATGTGTGTGGGCATGTATCCATCCCTCATGGGAAGTTTTAGTTTCCCTGCACCTATCCTTATGATAGGGTATAATTTTGGTGAGGCTTTGACATCTGTGAGATCGGTGTCTTTTCGCACGAGTCATATGGAAGATCCTTGGATTCTTCCTACACCGAATACTTCGAGTGAGCCCATCGTGATGGACGTTCCATTGCCTATAACTATGGTAGCCTATCAAGCTAATTTTGAGTGTGTTGCAGAGCCTAGTCCTTCCTCTTCGTGGACAGAGGAGGAGGACCCTTATGTGCTGCCTGCATGGGTAGTACAGTCTTCTCATGCGCATGACTACCTTGATAGTGTTTTTAGTTCAGACGAAGCGATTATTGAGGCCATGTCGGGAGTTGAGCCACCATGGGAAGAGCTCCATCATAGATCTTACTTTCTTCCTAAGCTTGACTGCTTGGAGCATGAGGATTTTATGGAGGTTCTTAGTGAGAGAATCGGTAGTCCTATGGTTCCATTAAGCTCTCCTGGTGCGATGGCTGATGGAAACATGGCAAATATATCTCCAACGATTCCTATCAATATCTCTCGTGATCCTGGAAGGATAGAGAATGTCTATATTGGGGTAGAATGTTCCCATGCTGAGATTCAAGAATACACCAAGCTGTTTAAAGAATTTCGTGATATCTTTGCTTGGTCTTACGATGAAATGCCACGTATCGACCCTCGCATTGTTGAACATGAGATTAAGACTTATCCCAATGCTAAGCCTGTTCGACAACGCTTGCGTGCGGTGAATCCTAGGAAAGCACCCGCGATTAAGGTAGAGATAGAGAAACTATTGAAATCCAGTTTTATCTATATCGTTCCCTTGACAGAGTGGGTTTCAAACCCCATTCTGGTTGACAAGAAGTAGGGAGCGATCCGCATATGTACTGATTTCCGTGATTTGAATCGTGCCTGTCATAAGGACAATTTTCCCACATCATTTATTGATCATATTTTGGATGAGTGTGCGGGTAGTGAGGTTTTTTCCTTTATGGACGGATTTTCCGGATACAATCAGATACAAATTAAAACTGAGGACCAACACAAGACTACATTTATCTGTCCTTGGGGAACTTTTGCATATCAGAAAATGCCTTTTGGCCTTAAGAAAAACGAAGCTACTTTTCAATGGGCCATGACTTTGATCTTCCACGATTTCAAATCAATTATCGAAGTATTTTTGGATGACCTTGCTACCCATTCTCGTATGAGAATGCGTCATTCCTATCATTTGATATTGGTATTCGAAAGATGCCGCCATTATTTGGTCAAGTTAAATCCTCACAAGTCCATCTTTTGTGTGAAGTCTGGTCGCTTGTTAGGATTCATTGTTTCTAAAGAGAGTATAAGAGTCGACCCTTTGAAGGTTGAGGCAATACTTCAGTTGTCTCCCATGAAGAATATTCATCATCTTCAATGTTTGCAAGGCATGGCAAATTTCTTACGGAGATCCGTTGTCAATTTTTCCAATTTGACTAGAGGCTTCATGCGTCTTTTGAAGAAGGACACCACCTTTTGTTGGGATGAGCAAGCCCAGGAGTCCTTTGATGCGCTCAAGCGAGCCCTAGCATCGGCCCCGGTGATTAGTCCCCCAGACTATAGCCATGATTTTCTACTTTATGTGGCTGTGTCCATGGAGACGATTGGTATGGTTTTGGTTCAAGAAGATGAGGAGCTCCAAGAGCATGCCATATACTATCTGAGCCAGAATCTTATTGATGCAGATATCCGTTATTCTCATGTTGAGAAGCTTGCCTTAGCTACCATACATGTGGTTCAACGGTTGAGACATTATATTCTCCTTTGCCAGACCTTGATTGTAGCCCATGTCAATCCACTTCAGTTCGTCCTCACTCAAAGGATGATTGGGGGGAAATATAATAAATGGATTGTCATCCTGCAAGAATTCGATCTCAAGTTTGTTTCGGCAAAATTGTTAATTTTTGCAGAGCTTATATCGGATTTCCCAAGCGAGGCTGAGGAGTTGGTTTGTGAAGATACTTTTATCAATGAGCACATATTCTTAATCTCAACTTTAGACCCATGGTATGGGGATATCATTATATATTTACAAACATTGAAAGTCCCTACTCACCTCTCACGGGATGAACGACGATGGTTACGTCACGTGTCTAAGAATTACCTTATAGTGGATAACACTTTGTACCGTCGTGGGGTAGATTCCACTTTACAATGTTGTTTAACTCATGAAGAGGCTGAGGTAGTGCTTAATGGTTTCCACGGAGGGGCGTGTGGTGGTCATTTATCTGGGCTTTATACAACCCAAAAAATCTTAAGAGCGGGTTTTTTCTAACCGTCGATCTTTAAGGATTGTGTAGATGCGATCAAGAGGTGCCATCCTTGCTAGGTGTTTGCACGTAATATGCGCTCGAAACCTGCCCCATTACATCCTATCATCACTGTTGGTCCCTTCACTAAGTGGGGGCTTGATTTTATGGATTGTAACCCAGCTTTAGCTAGGGGCCATCATCATATAATGGTGGTTGTTGATTACTTCACGTAATCGGCTGAGGCTATGCCTACAGTTAAATCCGACGGTGAGACAGCTGTGCACTTCGTATTCAACCAGATTATTACTCGGTTCGGGATTTTGAAAGAGCTTGTCACTGACCATGCACTACTACATTTCGACCAAAAATCCGACGACCGTCATGTCGGATTTTCGACACTTTCCTATCGCATGTACGACACTTTGATTTTTTTTTAAGCGTCGGAAACTTGTCGTCGGTTAGCCGACACCTAAATAACTGTCGGTTAAGCGACACCTATGTAACCGTCGCTTAAATGTAAAGCGTCGCTTAAGCGACAGAATATTTTCGATGGTAGTAAATTTTTTTGAGAAAATAGCCTTCATAACCGCCGCTTAAGCGACGAATATCAACTAAAATCGTCGACATATGTAGCCGTCGCTTAAGCGACGAATATCAACTAAAATCGTCAGATAAGCGACATATGTAGCCGTCACTTAAGCGACGAATATCAATGAAAAGCATTGGATAAGTGACATCTGTAGCCGTCGCTTAAGCGACGGCAGGGAATTTAAAAAAAAATAAAAATAGTTATCGCTATTTTTGGTCAAAAGTTGTGGGTAGATGACATCGTTGTCAGAGGTTAAAACTCAGAGCATGGAAGGAGGCACTGAGGATTTTGACTACCATTTTTTGTGGCAAATAAAACCCAACATAGCTGTGCATTGTTCTAAAGCTGCCATAGAGGGAGTGAGAGCAATCAATTCTATTTCAATTTGCCATCTGTTAATTCGAGTCAACTCTAGTTACCATGTTTGGTTTTCTTTCTTGTAAGGCCAAGCTCAATGCCAAACTGTGAACAAATCGACTGTACAATTCTGTCATACCAGCTAAACAAGATCCTCTGAATACTACTTTCTGTTTATTAAAATAATGAAACCCAACACTCTTAATAACAACACATTTGTCCACTCATATTATCAAGCAATATACAAGATGAAACAAGCTCTGTTCGGGCATTGCTGCAGGTAAAACACACTCTGTATATCCCATCGCTTGATTAATAATACAAACCCCAAAAGGAGTAACTAGACATCGAATACAATAATCTTTCTATTGCACCATAGTCCTCAACTTGCAAAAATATTGTTTCCATTTTCCAGTGCCTGTAATATCTGTGCATTGTCAACACAAAGTCGAAGAATTATATAAAAATAAAAGGCCCAACAAATAACCCAAAACCTTTGTGCTCATTAAGGCATCACATACCAGAACCCTCTCAACGATCTATTCATTACTCATCCATGACCACCCTAGGATGAATAATACTATACATTTATCCCTTGGAGCTGAAATGTCCATAGTTCACTTTTGTATATAGCAATAGTGACCTCAGAAATTCACCTGCCAGGGACTCAGTATGCTGCCAACATGCAAGATATACAGCCCCGTTTCTGGGTACCAAAGCTGTTATATATGACTATATTAGTGCACTGGATGCAAAACAATTTCGGAGTTTGAATCTAAAGAAAGTAATCTGGTGCTGGCTTTTTTGAAGGAACGCCTCTGGCTTCCTACATCATATCAACAGTATAATTCATGAAAAATGGTGAAGTCAATTTACTAAAGCATAGTTATTAAAAATAAGTGCCAAACATGCATGATTCACCGCCAATTAGTCTTTATTCATTATGCCTAACCTTTTTGTCAACAGATGAAAGCAATCATAATTCTATGTTTCATTCATTCAAAATTGTAGTGCAAAAAACTTTTTAACAGACCTTGTAACACATTTATCCCTGTCATAGCTTCAGTACAACAATAGTAGATACTACCTCCAGAGTTTTTCACAAGGATCATAACTAACATTAAATATTATGAAAAGAAAATAGCTTGCCTAGCTAATAGCTCGTGATAAAGCCTTGTTTTATCATCGACTGCTAAGCTTCCTTGCAAAGGAGATCAAAGGGCATCTCAAAGAAAAAATATGGCAGACTACTAATAGTTTTCAATTAGACGTCTTCAAAATTCAATAAATAAATATGAGGAATGACTCAACACTCAGCAACACCTGAGCATCTGCATTACACAAGCGACTTATTTTGTTGAATGAATGCAATTGTCAACAATATCATGGCTTTCAGGACACGACAATTTGCTCTGAACCGTAGAGCAGCTATACAAAATATGGAAATAATTGCATGTGGATGCAGAAGGCAGGAAGCATTAGAAACAAACAGTGCACTTTCATCTTTAAAGAGTTCTGTTTTTTTCTTAAAAATAGTATTATTTTTGCGTAGGGATTCATGCATTGTAATACAAAAGCCTACATATAAATCTTACAAGCATCACCACCCTGACAGATGGCAATCTCAAATTAGAAGGTTTTTTAACAATAAGAACCATTGTCTGGGAGCCTTTAGTAAGTTCACCGCCATATTAATAGGGGAAATTGGAAATTTGAGAATCTAACCAGTATTAATCCATCAATTGAACGCCCTTTTCCTCTTGCTAGCTTGTCTTAACCAACAAAGCCCTCACAGAAATTGATTGTAATTTGTTTCTAAGCCATAATTTAGCCCAACTGATCAATGATCCATTTAGGGGTATATGAATTGTCAACATATGAAGGCAACAAAATTCAACCGGCCTCAATCACATTATCATTCTCAATAAGAAGCCTGTAATGTTTTCTAACCTCTGTTTGAGTTTTTCCTACCATGAAGTGGCAGTGTTCACCTGCCGATTGACTTGTCTAACAAACAATGCCATTGCATTTTCAAAACATTTATTTTTCTCTTAACTCCAAGTTGATCTTAATTATAAACTTGGCTTAGGCCCATACCCAGCAGAATCCACAACCACCTTGATACTGTAAAAAAGACAAGAGAGGGAAGTGGATTTTGCAATCATTGGAAATGCTATGATGCAGGTGGGACGCCTAACACATAGTACTACATAGGAGCAGTCACCTGAGTGGCAGGAAGCAACAGAATGCCATGCCTACCAAATGCTGATAATACATCCTTTTCCCAGCATTAGTCTCCTACAACAGTGCACTCTGTTATTGCGTATCCCACACAAAGAAAATCCTTGGTAAAAGGATGCAGCTTTCCAAATGCACCTAGTAAATGTGAGATAAAATACCACAAATAGCATTTTGGGGAATAAATCCCTGAGGGGTCCAGAAATAAACTTAATGGAAATAGTGGAGAAAATATTGAGTTTTATCATAAAATATCAGCAAGT
>LPNX010068014.1:29947-41300 GCA_001517045.1 Pseudotsuga menziesii | reverse complement strand
TTATACCCACTAGCACATAAACATAAACTTTAAGGAAAACATATTTAAATTGAATAAAGAACTAGTAACAAATAGCACTTGCAATTGATCAATTTATGCGCCGTCGCTTAAGCGACGCTTATGAGCCTAGCCGTCGCTTAAGCGACGCTTATGACCATAACTTTAAAAAAAAGTTTTAACTTTGTGATTTTTTGTAGGTTTAAAAGAAAAAATCCACGTGCCGTCGGAAGTAACTATCGTATTTTGCATCGAAATGTAGTAGTGATGGCTCGCACTTTCAGAATCGTATGATGGAAGAGTTGGCATCAAAGTTAGGGTACAAATAAGCGCATTCCTCCTCTTACTACCCTCAGGCGAATGGACAAGTTGAAGCAGTGAACAAATCACTCAAATCCATTCTCCAACGAACCATCACACAAAGCAAGAATAATTGGCACATTATGTTATATCTTGCTTTGTGGGCGTATAGAACCATTGTTAAGATTGCCATGGGTTTTTCTCCATATCAACTTGTACATGGAGTGGAGTCGGTATTTCCGGTTGAGTGCGAGATTCCTTCTTTGAAGCTAGCCATAGAGCTCTTACCAGACACTTCCCTGTTGGAGGAGCGTTTGGTCCACCTTGAGCAACTCGATGAGCAGCGTCGAGATGCCTTGGTGGCTCTAGAGGTAAATAAGCATTGCATAAAGGTCCAGTACGATAAGTCTGTCTGTCCAAGGAGGTTTAGTGAGGGAGACTTGGTCATTTTTTGGGATCAACCGAAAGAGCCCTTGGGGGCAGGAAAGTTTAACCCCATGTGGTGTGGTCCTTACGTCATCAAATGTGTGTTAGAGAAGGGTGCTTATGAGTTAGTGGATTATGAGGGAATGACCTTTGCAGAGCCTAGAAATGGGATCTATCTAACAAAGTACTATGTATGATTTTCAGCCAAGGCTGGTTATTGTATATTATTGTACAGTTTTGCATAGGTAGGTCTTTTTCTTATAGTGATCGGGTTTGTGATTAGTTTCCATTTCTTTTGGCAGATTTCAATGGAATCTTCCACCTACATAGGATTCACGGATGGTGTGATTCGTCACACTCAACACTCAGCCTTTGCTGCTTGGGTGATTTATACTCCTATGGATCAGGTGCTGTCTTCAAGAGGCGTATGTTTACGGCTATCTTCAAACAATGTTGTTGAATATAATGTCATTATTGAGCTTCTACGGGATTCCATTCTACATGGTGTTCTTTCTCTTGAGAGACATCTTGATTTGGAGTTAGTAGTGTCACAGCTTATGGTTTATAACATGTTAGAGATCCGACATTATTAAGAAGATTCTTACATGTGAGATTATTAGAACGACAATTTGACAATATAACATACATACATATTCCAAGAATTAATAATCAAGTTGCTGACTCATATGCTAACTACGTGTTAGATTGACATTTGTTTCATACACAATAAATTCATCACAAACACAAATTTTTACACATGTAAATAAATAAACCAATCATCATAAAAAAATTTATCCAAAATGTGGTAATACATACTATCATAATACAAAAATGAAGCTCTCGAGCCACCAAAATATAATACACGGTAATACAAAATGTATCACTCCCAAGTATCTAAGCCTATGGAGGAGGAGGGGGGTTGTGATCATGGAATGTCACTACGGCTCTAGCTAGCTGTCGAAATAGCCGCACCCATGCTTGTGGTACACCCACCACCTAACGCTGCATGGCCTCAGACAAGTCCTCGACTTGCACCATGGGTATTCTGTGTGTCAGCCTCACGAAGTTGGTATGAATGCTTTGGAGCGTCCGCTCCGCATCCACACCCGTGATATCGTCTCCTCTTCCTCTCCGTCTATGACAAGGGAAGCCTTCAGGCCACTGTGGTCCCACATCTGCATGCATATGGTAGATGTCACTATGTGTTGTCACCCAAAAACATGTCTTTTGATTCCATATAATCAGAAAACACAAAAAAATTAAATAACTCAAAAATTTTAAAAAGAGGGTCGAGATTCATTACCTATGTCACTGTATGCCGATCCTGGTGGTAGCGGCATGTCTGGGTCTCCTCGGAAATCTATCCCCGCACAAGGGTAGTCATCGATGGAAACTATCTGTCGTTGCCACCACGGAAAGAAATCAGCTGGATAGGGGTTGGACACCCTACCTCCACCCAGTCTGCGCATCGCATCCGCCCAACGTCGTTGGGCCAGATCTCGAACCTCGTGTAGAGGAACGTCAACTCTAGGGCTCAGTCCTAGAACACGCTCGAAGAAAAACATGCTCAGGATGCTGCTGAAACCGAAGTTTTGCACTCTTCCCATCTTACACTCACTGAGTTGGTGTTTCATTTTTCCCTGTAGTGTAGTGCTCCAATCGTATACCGTGGGTCTCATGTACTCCACTGCATAGAACATCAGAGGCCACAAGGCCTGGTGGAGTGAAGCCAAGCCTGCTATCCTACCCAGTGTCAGTAGGATGGCCTTTAGGCCCAGCACCTGTATGGAGTTAGTTGGGATCTGACTCCCCACCTTCTCCGTGTCCGGATAACAGTACACCGCAATGTACTCATCTATAGTCAGGAAACCTCCAGGTCTGCGAGAATGTAGATTCACTACTTCCCCTTGTCGGGAAAGTCCAATAATAAAGTATATGTCCTCCACCTCTAGGGTGAGGGACATCCCGCCTATCTGGAATGACTCTGAGTCTGGATCCCAGTAGTCCACTAACATCTGCAATAGTCCTGGTTTGGCCCTTAAGCCACCAAAACACCAAAATTTGTAAATCCCACATGCACGTAACACTTGTTGAGCCATTAGAACGACCTTACTGCCTCTTCTACATCACCATGTTCACGTTCTCTCCATTCTAGGACCATCCTGCATAAAAAAATTGAAATTTGTCCATTAGAACACTTGAAAAATCTTAAGCGCGGTCGCATACGCGACTGTTTCCCAAATAGCCGCGTATGTACGAGATTGTGAGGGCATTTTCCGCGTATATCCAGCCCTATATGCGGAAAAACCCTCAATTTCCATGTGGGCCGCAGTGCCTATTTTAGAATGGCTTAGAAAATCAAATACACCATGGAATTTGACAAAATTTGCATCAAAATGAAAGAGTAGAGCATGGGTAAGTACTTGGAAAAAATGGTAGTGGATTCCGTCGGCTGGATCTCCTGGAATTCGCTATTGAACTTCTGAGCTCAAATGGGTAAAAATTTCAAATGTTTTATGAAGTTTTGAATTTTTTACTATTTATAGAAATTTTTTACATTTTTGAAAATTTTTACCCCCTTTCCTATAGTTTGGACTGTTTCTAATCCTTTTGGACCGTTTTTGGACTAATTTATGATGTAGGAGACCTTTTTGAGTGTTGTTTCAGTCGTTGGATTGACCCGTTTGTGCTGATTTTGGGTATCATGTCTAAACTGGCATATAGGTTAGGTTTCATCACCGTTTGCATTTTGCATGACCTTATGACCGTTTCATTATAGCCTTAGGTATGAACCCACTCTATTATGTCACGGAACCTTCTTGTTGTTTTAGAAGTGGCATGATATGAGTGGTAGAGCTTGACTTTACATGGGTACCCTAGTTAGTGCCTTATTTTCATTTGGTGCCCATGCTGACGTTTTGTCCCTTAGGGTGTGGGAGTCCGTTGTATAGTATTTCCATGATGTTTCGCAAGAGCCTCATACTCCTCTTGATCTTTTGTTGGCTTGTTTCCCTCAGGACTCCCTTATGTCAAGTTGTAATTGCATTATCATGAGCTTTGCCTACCTTATTGAGCCTTACGCCGGCTTCCCTGACATTGAGTTTCAGCCATATAGCCCGAGCTTGTCTCATGTCTAGCCATGCAGAGCCATTTTATTTATCTTTTGCAACTTGATTCCCTATTTTTACCAGGAGGGGATTTTCCCCCAAGTGTCGCTATCCTACACATGTGTCCTTGCATTGAGCATAGGTATGTTCCACTGCTTGGAACTAGTTTTTTTTCCCATATGACACTCGTTTCTTCCTAGTCTGTAACTATAAAGTAGTTTTATTCTTTTTCAATCTTTTTAAATATTTGAAAAAGTCCAAAAAAATCAAAAAATCAAAAAGTCAGACAAGGAAAGATGTTATCTTTTGGAAGCTGTCGAGTCGTGTCGCCTTCGAACAGAGCACTGTATATCACATCCGTTGGTTGGGTTTATAGTTTGAATTTAGGAGTTGTACTCGTTTATCTGAGTTTATCTCCACTGACTGGTTAAGCTTCCAGTCCCCGTGCAGCTTCTATTGATGCCTCCTATGTCGCAGAGATGTACCAGGTTTGTATATCGAGTCTATGCTGCCTTTATTCAGTCACCATTCACCGTTATGCTCTTGTTCGAAGGAAGTTGAAACCTGAGTCGGCCATTCCTTAGTTATCTTGACTTTGCATGTTGGCCATTCCCGGTACAGTTACTGGTTCGTGCACCTTATGATCGAGTCCTTCCACATTATACAGCTTTGTTGAGTACCTCATGTTGGATGATGGAAGATGCTTTAATGCCCTCCTTCCAGCGGATTTCATCCCATCGACTTCAGATCATTTATTCTGGGATTGAAATATAGAGTCATTTTTGAGTGCCTTGAGACTTGCAGTCATCAATGTCAGGTTCTCTCGCCATCAACAGTTTTTTCGAATACATCAATGTCCCCTGATCAATGGATCCTCTCAAGTGTTTGACCTCAACACATTTATTCACACTTGTTAGTTCGCACTCTAGTACCTTGATTCCCATTTTCATTATCGGTGGGTGATCTCGCGTCTGTTAACGGTATACAACAATGACCAGTAATCAAATGATGGACTACTATGTTCGACCTGGACACCTCTATTCACATAGTAGGACATGTACTCGTAGCGGTTTGTGTAGAAGACCTTCCAGATTGGTGGCATCTCTTATATGCTACCTCCTTGATCGTGCCAGTGTTCATGAGATTTCAGCTCTCGTGATTTGATTTCAGTATATGTCAGACATTTCCAGCTATTATGGAGGTTTTGATCCATTATATATCTTCAGCCATTATGGAGATCATGGTCCTTTGTATATCTTCATCATGGATATTCTGATCTATGTATATTGTGCGTGGCAAATACCACTTATGTGATATTTTGTATCATGCCTATTCATGGCCATTGTACTCTTATGTATCCATGACTGCTATATGTATTTGCAATTATGTACAGAGTTGTATCATTGTACTATGCTGATTGGGTGGCTGGTCTTCCATTTGGGATCCTTCATCACTCCACTTCTGGGATGGACTTATAATGTATTTCGGCCATCGTATGACCCCTCTGACCTCACACATTAGGGGGCATCTGTTATAGATGATTTTACCACTCCAGGTGAATCACAGTTGTATGGCCTTCCCTTGTCCCTCTGCACACTCCTTAGACCCCTTGGACCATTTTTTGTCTTTTGATGTTTCCTTGACCATCCCTATAAACATGTGAAAATTAATACACGCAACTTTTAAACCCCTAATCGCGTATATACGTGGGTTTGACCCCTAAAACCACGTACATCGGGATGTGTGCAAAATCGAAATCCTTTTGGAGTTTTCCTTGACATGGATCCGACTCACTTGACTTCTGGCCTTCCATATGCCTTCAGATCGCTCGGATTCGACCTTTCATTACCCCTTTGAAAAGCTATATAAGGAACTCTTTGATACATTGAAGGCATATGAGAGAATTGAGAACAAAGAAACTATAGTCCATTGTTGCCGAAACTTGTGCTTGAGTCTGCATCCCTTTGTCCCTTGGAGCACTTTTGTGTTCTTCCCAAGCTTGCCTTTTGCTTGTGAGCTTGCTGTCAAGAGATGGAGGATTGAGGTGGTGGAGGCCCAAGTGGGGGATTCAGTTTCTCCGATTCGCAGACGTGCCGATAGAGGTTGTATCCATTGTAATCTCTGATTTTATATTAATAGAAATATCTTTTCCTGTCCAATAATGTATGTTTGAATGAATATTTTGTCCATGGATGATTTCAAATGCTTATACATTGTTGATTATATATGCTAGAATAGATCTAACACTAATATATAGAGTATGCTTGTTTTGTTTACTTGTTGTTGAGGAAGTGATTTATCAATTCAAGCTAAAGTTGGAAAGCTCAACGGGGATCTACTTCAACAGTCCGGAATAAGGTACGAGGTCTGATCCTTTAGTGTTAGATATTTGATTTATATTGCATGTTGGAAAGGATTGATTTCTGGAGTCAAGTTGTCTGTTGTGGTACCCCAAGCCATAGGAATTTCTCTCTGTAACAATGCCTGAATTTATGACTCCTTACATGTTCACACATGTATTCGTGACAGTTTGGTTAGGTTTAGGAGCTTATTAGTCAACCTAGGGGGTTTAGGGGCCAAATCCTAGATTGCCACTTGTATGCATTGACATGGCCTCCAAAGGCTCATGAATTTTCCACAATGAATTATAAATATGTACCGTACACATCTACAAGATGTACTGTAATATAATGATTAGTTATTTGCACCATTCACATGTGCTATTTCAGTCTCTTTTATTGTTCTCTTGCATATTTTGTCAAATATTTTGATTGTGAATATTGATCTAGCTCCTATATCTCATTCTAAAGAAATTCTCACATGGTATCGGAGCTAGTTGGATATGAAAACAAATCTAGAGAGGTTTGGGTTGTTGTTTAGGGAATATTTTCAAAAAATATTAGTGTTTGCATTGTAGGTTCTATAATGTTTTTGTCACAGTTTGCGCAAGTAGAATGGAGAAGAATCGAGTATTGTTGACTGCATTCAACTATTTTGAATGGAAGGCCGAAATGGTGATCTAGATGAGGTTGAAAGTCATGTATAGAGTCACCATGGGGACTAAAACCGAGCCCAAATACATTGTGGAGAAACCTAAGTACTGTTAAATTTCCATATGCTTAGCTAAGACATTAGTATTTCATTTCATTTTCATAACAAAAGCATATAAACAGGATCACTGAAAGATAGACAAGCACAACCATACAAAAGGAACACAAATATTTATCCTGGGAAAACCCTAAAGGGAAAAAACCAGCAAAAGCTTCCTCAATATAGATGCCCCAAAAAGATAAAAGATAAAACCAGCAAGGAGATCAAAGCCTGATCCTCCTCCTTCTCCAGCTACTTCTCTTCTCCACTAATGCGCTACACAAGTGAGAGTGTGTGTGTTTCTCAAATGAGGAGCACTACACCTCTATTTATATTCATCCGTTCACTTAAGTTAACTCATTTGACATGTAGGCTCGAGTTACACATATAGGCTCAAGTAACCACACTGGGGTGCTGATGACCCACCTTTACAATTAGAGGGGACTACCTCATGACTCTTATTAGTTCTTTCGATTAGCAGCATCGGGGTACAATGTAATACAAGTGATTCTCCCGGTAGGACCATTGGGGACCACAAAAAGATACATATAGAATATTCTTCGAAGTTACAATATTTCAACACTCCCCCTTAACGAGAATGGTATTCTACAACAACATCAACAACAACAAGATTAGAGATAGGGGACATCATCAACATCAGTAGGGTAACACATCTATAAATCATTGGAAGCTTTTCAACATCATGTAGTCTTCATCTTCAATCTTTAGTCTTCATCATCAGCAACATCTTCAGTCTTTGATCCGCAACATCTTCAGCACTTGGACCTTTCGATCAGCAACAACATATTCAGCATCTTGACCTTTCGATCAGCAACATCTTTAGCACTTTGACTTTTCGATCAGCAACAACATCTTCAGCACCTTGACCTTTTGATCAGCAGCAACATCTTCAGTACTTTGACCTCTCGATCAGCAATATCATCATCAACACTTTTCCCTTTCGATCAGCAGCAACATCATCATCATCATATTCTGATTTGTCAATCATAATCATCATCACATTCTAATATTTCAATCAGAAACATCATCATCATACTCTGATCTTTCGATCAGAAACATCATCAACATACTCTGATCTTTCGACCAGAAACATCATAATCATAGTGCATCACCATCATACTATGATCTTTTAGATCAGTACATCATCATCAACATACTCTGATCTTTCGACCAGAAACATCATCATCATACTTTGATCTTTCGATCAGAAACATCATAATCATAGTGCATCACCATCATACTATGATCTTTTAGATCAGTACATCATCATCATCATACTCTGATCTTTTGATTAGTATGTCATCATAATCATACTCTGATCTTTCGATCAGTACATCATCATCATCATACTCTGATCTTTCGATTAGTACGGCATCATCATCATTAGCAACAACCTGCAATCCACAACTCAAAGACAAAAAGTCTTTGGATCACTTTTGGACTTAAAGTCCAGGGATGATACAATCCCACCACATTCTCGACAACCGAAGTTACTGGATTGATTACGGGATAATCAGTCCCTATCACTTTAGGACTAAGTCCAAGGACGATGCAATCCTACCACATTCTCGAGGACCGAAGCCACCAGATTGATTACGGGAGAATCAGTCCCTATCACTTTAGGACTATGTCCAAGGATGATGCAATCCTACCACATTCTCGAGGACTGAAGCCACCAGATTGATTAAGGGAGAATCAGTCCCTATCACTTTAGGACTATGTCCAAGGATGATGCAATCCTACCACATTCTCGAGGACCGAAGCCACCGGATTGATTACCGGAGAATCAGTCCCTATCACTTTAGGACTATGTCCAAGGATGATGCAATCCTACCACATTCTCGAGGACTAAAGCCACAAGATTGATTACGGGAGAATCAGTCCCTATCACTTTAGGACAATGTCCAAGGATGATACAATCCCTCTTCTTTCTCGAAGACTGAGGTCTCCAGATCACTTTAGGGCAAGTGCCCAGGGATGATACAATCCCACCACGTTCTCGAGGACCAAGGTCAACGGATCTATTGTGGACAGATGTCCCGGGATGATACAATCCCTCTTCATTCTAGAAGACCAAGGTCTCCGGATCACTTTAGGGAAAGTGCCCAGGGATGATACAATCCCACTGCAACATCACTACTCCCCCTTTCGGGGAAGATCTTTTCGAACCACACCAATCTTGTCTCGAAAGTGTTCGAACTCCACTCAAGGCAGAGGCTTCGTCAGTACATCATCATCCAAACCATCATCATCTACATCTTTAGTATGTGAATACTAAACTATCACCATCTGTATCTCCAGTATGTGAATACTGAAAGCATCATCATCTATATCTTCAGTATAGAAATACTGAATCACCATCATCTATATCTACAGTATGTAAATACCAAAATATCATCTATATCTTCAGTATGGGAATACTGAAATCATCATCATCTATATCTTCAGTATGGGAATACTGAAACATCATCATCTCTATATTCAGTATAGAAATACTGAATCACCATCATCTATATCTACAGTATGTAAATACCAAAATATCATCTATATCTTCAGTATGGGAATACTGAAACATCATCATCTCTATATTCAGTATAGAAATACTGAATCACCATCATCTGCATATTTAGTATCATCATCTGCATCTTATCTTGGATGTAGAAATACCGGATTTCTACGTGTTACGTCGGAACACAGGGTTCTTTGTCATCACAACTATGTTTATCACATAGAATCATTGTAGTGTCCATCTTCAGGTCAAAGAGACCTGATATCAGCTTCTGAAGCCATATGGCTTCACAACTTAGTAGAGCAATCTGCTATGTATTCTGCTTCAACCGTGCTAAGAGAAACACTGCACTGTTTCCTGCTAAACCATGAACTCATAACAGACCTCAAACAAAAGCATCTACCTGATGTGCTTTTCCTTTCTGAGATACTTCCAGCCCAATCTGCATCTGTGTAGCCATACAATCTATACTCATGGCTACCATCATAGTATAGACCAAAGTCTATAGTCCCTTTCAGATATCTCATCACATGTTTTGCAGCTACTAGGTGAACCCGTCTTGGTTGAAAAAGATATTGACTTAAGGTGTTCACAGCAAAACAAATGTCTGGTCTGGTATTTGTTAAGTACATCAATGACTCAATGATCTGTCTGTAGTGAGTCACATCCACTAACTCTAATGAGTCATCAGCTTATAGCTTCAGGTTGGAGTCCATGGTTGTGGCCATGACTTTGCATTCCAACATATTGAATCTCTTCAATATCTCTACCACATACTTTCCCTGGTTGAGAAAGATTCCTTCTGAACTTTGCCATACTTCCAGACCTAGGAAATAATGCATTAACCCAAGGTCTTTCATATCAAATTCTTCTGCTAGTTTCTTCTTGCTTTCCATGATCTGTTTCTCATTCCCTGTCAAGAATAAGTCATCCACATATAGTAATAGAATGATAGGTACATCTTCTACAACCTTGTAGGAAAGGTTAGGATCGACTTTACTCTTGGCAAAGCCCATGCTCATCAGGAAACTATCTATTCTTCCATACGAAGCTCTAGGAGCTTGCTTCAGGCCATAGAGGGCATTCTTCAACTTGCATACTTGATTCCATATGTCTTCAACTTCAAATGCTCATGACTATTCGATGTAAAACTCTTCCTCAATCATACCATTAAGGAATGCTTGTCTTTACTTCATCATGGAAGAAACTACCATGATAGTTTTGAAGGAAGTGTACCTTGCTTCCTGGAGTAAGTGTGTCTTCAGAATTATTTCCCTCTTTCTGATAGAAACCTCTAGCCACAACTCTTACCTTACTTCTATCAACAACATATCTTATCTTGCAAATCCATTTGGAAGATACCACATCCTTGCTTTCTGGTTTGAGTACTATATCCCAAACATCATTCTAGTATCATAACATCTTCTATGAGTTTGTCTTCTCAGGTCATCAACATATCCTAGTCTTCTACATTCAACCTTGAAGGTTGGAACCCACTTTACTCTTAGTAAAGTCTTGATCCATCACAAAGCTATCCATCATGTCGTACCATGTTGAACTCAGATATAATTTTCTGTAGTCACTCCCCCTGAAGTGGAGTATCATCTTCCCTCTTCATTCTGTATAGGTGGTTCTATGCTTGATATATACTGGTCAATAGAGTATGTCATGTCATAGTCTATTCTTTCTGGGGAGAATCACGAACCTTGCTTTGTACACTTGTTCCATCATATCGTATACATCATTCCCCATGATCAACTGTTATTCTTTGATCATAGCTTCTTTCATAGCATTCTTTTCTTCATCTTGAGTTATCTCTTGTACCCATGGTGGTCTTCATCCTTCAAGGTGGATCTACCACTCTCTGAAGCTCTTTCTTCCATCATGGTGTCTCTGACCCTGT
>LPNX010068014.1:0-29780 GCA_001517045.1 Pseudotsuga menziesii | reverse complement strand
CATTAAATGACAATTGAATACTTATCTTTTGTTTGTTTCGTGGGTAGACTCCTTCTTGATCATTCTGCTTCATCATCTTCTTCATTCATGAAATCATCATTTCCTATCCAGATGATAAGATGGATAAGAGGTTCTTTAAGAATTGAGTTCTTCATATTCCTCATTTGATCTTCTTTGAATGGTGAGAGCTTGATCTTCAATTGTTTCCATCTTTCTTCTTCTCTTCTTATGAGACGAGCTTCTTCTTCTTCCCAAAGTCTGTTGAAGGTAATTACTTCCTTCTGGCACACATTCTTTGCATGAATGAATCCCATGATCCTAGGAGGCCATTCAATGTGGCTATCACCACTTCTGCATTCTCCACTTCTTCTTCTACCGCTTCAAGTTGTTTTGCATTCTGGATCTTCACATTCTTCAGCTGTTTTCTCAAAGCCACTTGTGGAGACATATTCGGTGTCTTTGGGGAGACACTTGTGGTACAAGTTGATTCATGACTGATTCAGCAATGATCTTCTTAGCCTTGACCAAGTTCTTCTTGTGTAAGGCTTCTAGCCTCATCTCCCTCTGCAACTGGAACCTCTATACTCATGTAGGTGTCCAAACCATTTTCTTCAGAGAGATCATATACTTCTATGCTTGGAATTTGTCAACTTCACCAAGCTTATCATCAATATAATGTGATAGATCACTTTGAAATGAGAACCTCAAATGAAAATAGCAAAGGATTAGATCTTACCGATTTGAGGTGTCCGTCTTGGTTCCGAAGCTCATCGATCTAGGGTTTGTCATAGAAACCCTAATTTTCAAAAATTGGAATCTTTCATATCTTATTGGATAGACAGATAGATCTCTTCAAATGGAGCTGTCCAATGTACTCCTTTTCTGAAAACAGTGGAGGGAAGCTCCCGGAACAGGAAGCCCTAGATTTCCAATTTCTTCTGCAGAAATTCCTATTACTGTTTCTATTATATATCCGAAATTACTGATCCTCTATGTCTGAATTTTTTCACAAACGTAACCTCGCATGTCCCTGATCCAACACCATAGGTTTCATCAGAATTGGTTTTACCATTTGGTATTTATGATCCGTTTCCCAAGGTTACCTGTTACAGGACTATTCAGAACAACTAAGTTGTATGGCATGCCACGTGTCACTGGTTCATCTTCTGAGACTGATATTTGGACCACTAAAATTTCAGTCCATGCCCTTTCTAGGAAATCTTCAGGAATTCCATTTGGACCTCTGTAGCCCAAGATATTACAGTTCTCCCCAGGTGTCCTGTTTAGGGATGAATTCTAGAAGAGGCTAGAACCCTAACTTGGAGAGATAATATATCCCAGAATATAGCGAAACTGAGGCTGAAATTTGGACACAGTGTACATCAGGATTTGATCTTCGGCCCCTGCCATTTTCAGCCCCTGAGCCATCGCCAATATCGGGATATAGCGAATGTACCAAAACTTATCCGTTTTAGTACTTAGGGTTTGTCTAGCTAGGGGTCAAACTAGGGTTTGACTTTCCCAGAGTTTCACCCAACCAAATTTCTTGATCCAGGTCTCTAAACTTCGGTTTTGATGAGGAGAAAAATCCTATGCTGGTCTCACTCAAAAATTCCTCTTCTGTAGAAAGCCCTAATTTCCGCATCGAAAACTGAAAATGCTCGGAATCGAATTCCGCTTCGACAAAAAGATGCGCCCTTCAATGGAGAGTCAGCCTAGCATACTTTTTCTGATGGATTGTGGAGAGAGACCCAAAAAGTAAGAAGCCCTAGCTTTTGTAGCTGCACAATGTCTTCTTCTCAGGTTAGCTCTGATACCATGTTAAATTTCCATATGCTTAGCTAAGACATTAGTATTTCATTTCATTTTCATAACAAAAGCATATAAACAGGATCATTGAAAGATAGACAAGCACAACCATACAAAAGGAACACAAAGATTTATCCTGGGAAAACCCTAAAGGAAAAAACCCAGCAAAAGCTTCCTCAATATAGATGCCCCAAAAAGATAAAAGATAAAACCAACAAGGAGATCAAAGCCTGATCCTCCTCCTTCTCTAGCTACTTCTCTTCTCCACTAATGCGCTACACAAGTGAGAGTGTGTGTGTTTCTCAAATGAGGAGCACTACACCTCTATTTATATTCATCCGTTCACTTAAGTTAACTCATTTGACATATAGGCTCGAGTTAAATCATGTAGGATCGAGTTACATATGTAGGCTCAAGTAACCACACTCGGGTGCTAATGACCCACCTTTACAATTAGAGGGGACTACCTCATGTCTCTTATTAGTTCTTCCGATTAGGAGCATCAGGGTACAATGTAATACAAGTGGTTCTCCTGGTAGGACCATCGGGGACCACAAAAAGATACATATAGAATATTCTTCAAAGTTACAATATTTCAACAAGTACTTTAATAGACTTGAGGTAGCATTTGGTATGCACTGTCTCGGTACTTCAAGGGATCTCCTCTTTCATGTAGACAGTCTTGGCACACCCAACGAAGCTTAGATCAAGCTTGAGTCACTATTTGGGAAGACTGATGAGATAAGAGGCCATCAGCTCGAAAATGAGCTAATGTCATTGAGTCCAGCTCACTATGAGACCATCCAAGACTTCTTTGCCAAGTTCAAAGCACTAGTTCTTTAGCTGAAATAGTATGGCATAAAGAATAAATAATATCATCTTATCTTTTCCATCCTTTCTAATGTAGGGCTTGATTATTCTGTGTTTGTTTCTACATTCCACTCAAGCAAGCTTACAACTAGAAATTGGAGGATTCCTACACTAATAGACTTCACGAAGTCTTTCACTCAAGAGAAGGATAAGCTAGTACAAATGGGTACCATCAAATCCACCAAATATTAATCCCTTGATGCAGGTGTATCAAATCAAGCCAAAGGCAAGAACAAATATTTGAATCAAAGAGAGAAAGAGAAGAAACAATGAAGTTCAGAAAGCTCCAGTTCTACTGATGGGAGTTCGAGATCCATGAGGAGAAAACAGAGAGAGAGAGATCCATATGTGTTTATTGCATAGGTTAACAACGCGTTGAAATATCTTGCTTCATAAATAAAATGGACATCATGACCAAGCTCCTTGAGGACAACCATTCTGATCTTCTAGAATTTGCAAGAGGATGGGAGCGAAAGCAAGGAAACGGTAAGCCCAAGCATGCATTGAGTGCATGGGTAAAAACCATTTCTGATATTTCTGTTTCTTATGGCTCTATTTCTGATTTACCTTCTGATATATCAAAACATGAATCCTCCATCCCATCCTTAGAAGAAACCCCAACCACTTCACCAAAGCTTCCTCCATAAGCTAGTCATTTTTCACTAGCTTTTGATATGTCTTCTGAAAGTTCTTTCTCAAACCAATCATATCTTTTCCATTATAATTTTTAAGATGGTATACAAGCTTATATATATCATATTACAGTCATAGAATCATTCTCCAACCATTTTATGATCAAAAGACCCGACAACCCTCAAGTTCACTAGTTGGAAAATCTCAAAATTGCCTAGTTTCCAACGCTATGTCACTTGTGTATGCTGCTTTTATGTCTTGTATGTATTTCAGTGGTTAGAAAACCATATCATCGGCATTCATGGGACCGCTGTTCCATATTCCTAGACTTTCTTTTACATAAATTGAAATATTTTTTTAAATAATTAAATTTTTATATTTAGTTAAATTAATAACAACAATATTAATAATAATGTGTTGAGTATTTTTTGATAAGAATATATTTAGCAAATTTTCTACAACCCACTATGGGGGAGATCTTGTAACATGATGTAACGTTACTAACGTTTGTAACATGTGGGCAAAAAAAATAGTGATAGTGAATATTATGGGAGAGATCTTGTAACGTGATGTAACGTTTGTAATGTGTAGGCAAAAAATAATAGTGATAGTGAATATTATGGGAAATAAATTTTCTAATAGGCCAAAATAAAACAATTTAATATGGGGGTGATGTTGTAATATTTCTACCTAACAAAACAATAAGAAAGTAAAAATTTAATTATCCATAAAAAAAATGTGGGTCAAGAAAAAAACACAAAATTGAATTATCCGGAAAAATATGTTGGCCTTGCACATGGTTTTAAAACCATGTAAGACATTCTAAACAACCCATGGTTTTATTGTACATGGTTTAGGAGACTTTGCACGTGATTTTTAAACCATGTTCAAGGCCTCCTAAACAACCCATGGTTTTATTGTACATGGTTTAGGAGGGCCTTGCAAATGGTTTTAAGACCATGTGCAAGGCCTCCTAAACAACCCATGGTTGTAGGAGGGCCTTGCATATGGTTTTAAAACCATGTGTAGGGAAATGATGCAACGTTAGTTCCTAACAAAATAAAAAATATTATATGTCGGCCATAAATAATATTAAATATTAATAATAAAAATATTATATGTGGACCTTAAATAAAAAGATGTGTCTTTTGATTTGAATCAAATCAATGGATACCTAAAAGAGGTTTGCACCCCGAGATATTTGATCCATCTCGACGCTTAATAGAGTCTAGGATTTGGATCTACGCTCGTATATTATCAAATATTATTAATATACTCAATATATATTTAACACATTATTATTAATATTCTTATTCTTAATTCATATTTTGTGAACCAAATAATTTGCTTAATTTTTTTTTTAACATCAATTCAAGTAAACAAAATCACAACTTTAATTATAAATATAATGTAATAAGTCTTAAAAATTCCTTAAAGTATATTAAAAAAACTTTTTCTCCCAAAAAGAAATCAACAAAATTTAGATAAATAATGCAAAAGAATAAAACAGATGTATAAGATTTGTATCAGGAAATACCTCTGCCACATAAAATTAACAAGACTGATAGCCTGTTCAGATATTAAAAACTTGTGATGTAATCATAACTACTAAAATGGGTACGATAGTGAAGAGAGGGATGAAGCAACTTGAGTCCATTTTAAAATCGTTTGTTTATGAGGGAAGTATTAAAGATAGCAGTGGGATAAACTTTAGATTTTTTTTTTGGTGAGTTTGCTGGGAATCTTATAATTCAGAGTAATATGTAAGGGACTGATATACAGCATCTCTCTTTGATGTAAGGTTCTGCTCATTCATATTCATTACCAAACCTGGATTCAATTTTTTTTATCTGTATCCTCAATTTTGGGAAAATTAGCGGTACAGCCGGGTAGGGTTCGGTGGGTAGGGCATAGCGTTAATGCTGGTCATCAATATCTGGTAATAACTAATAAAGGGGTAGGGTATGAAGCCTGGATTAGGGTTCGGAACTTCCGGGCAGGGCTGAGGCAGGACATGAAGCCTATGCAAGGGTGGGTTAGGGGTATTTATATCAATAAGTTGTTTAAAATATGATTTTTATTGTTAAAATTGCAATTTGGATTATAGAAATGGATTTTATGTTTTAGAGTATTTTGTATTTTGATTATGTAATTTCAATCACTGAAAATTGTAATTTCAACAATTTATATTAAATTTTGGTTAAAAACACACATAATATGAGATCATCTAAAATTATCTTACTGAAATATAAAAAGTAACTTAAAATAAAATTTTATTATGGATAAATATTTAAATTTTATTATAGGTAAATGTTTATCAAAACAGTTATGATTTTAAATTTAGATTTCAGAAAAATAGGGAGCTAATTAGATTCAATTTTCTTTATATCTAGGTTCTTGCTGTTCTTAAAGAGCAACGAAACATACACAGTGAGAGAAACGAGGAATGAGAAGCGAAAAGGGATTACAACCCTAAACCATCTCTGGACCTTTAAACAGTTTGTATCATATACTAGACGCAGAAATACTAAGATACTCATGGGAGTTCTGTTTCCATGTAATATTCCAACAACATTTTTAATTTACATGGCCTTCCTCCAAAGTATAAGGGTTACTTTATGATTCCTAAGTCCCAGCCTGCAAGGGTGCTAGCTTTGAATGATTTATCAAGAGATTTTAGTTGAAATCCTAGATGTTGCTGGAGTGAGATTGGTACATGTGGATGATTCAACCTAATATTTATTCTTGACCTCTTCGATGTAGCAAAAAGCAGCCTAATGACCAACCTAATAATATTTTTTTGTTCCGTGGTATTTTTTACTTTTTGGCTTTATTTTTTTTTTCCTAAAAAAACTATGAATCAGAAATATCTCAATAATCAAAATCACATAGAACCTGGACTCTACCAATCCTTAACAAAAACCATTAAAAATATCTTTAACACAACACTAACCACAAACTATTCTACAGCTAATACATAACATTATAATTAACATTCACAAGCATACCTTCAATGAATTAATTCAAGGTTAAAGAAAGAAAAACAACCGATGCCATGATACTTTTACAGTATTTTTGTTTAGATGGCAATCGGTAATCAACCTGTGCAATGGAGGCATGAATGTTTTATTCTAAATTAAATAGACTTCCAATGCTATTAAAGTGAGATGAGGTGTATGGATTTACTTTACAATTTTAGTGCCTAGGCTCAGGCTGTCAAATTGTGAGAATTTATTTGGCAGATAATTATTATTAATAACTATAATACAATACTGTAACATTTATGTATTGGCATTTAATGACAGTTTTAGAGTCAATTGCCATGGAGAAGTGTGATGAAGTGTATGGATTTAGTCTACATCACATTAATTTCATTTTTGTTTCTAGGCTGCCAAATTGTGAGAATTTATTTGGCATGGCACAGAAAGTGCACATGACTCAAGGTGTTAGATAGAGAAGTTAATTAAGAGTTGGAGTAAATTTTGGTCATAAAGTTCAGTTAACCAGTTCTTTTTTCCAACTAACAGACAATGCAGTTAGCACATGGCTTATAAAATAGACTTCACATTATCTTGACTCCCAGCCGTTAGTTGTTCAATCAAACTTTAAGAGATTATTGGAAGTGCATTTGACAAAAAGAAAAATCAAGTACCACTCATTACAGTGATTATATGCTATATTTTTTAACTTTTAATAATAAAATTTGTTATTACATACTATTTATTTTATTTTTAATTGTATATTGCAAAATTTGATAACAAACTATAAAATCAATGGAGACAATATACTTATTTTATTATATAAAACAATTTCATATTTATAAAAAATCAATGGAGAGAGTATATAAAACAGTTTCATGTTTATAAAAAATAAAAATTATTTAAATTTAATGCAACAAAATGAAAATCTAATAGTTCATTATCCATAACGGAATTATGTAATTTTATCTGGTTGGAAGTTCTCAACCAAATGGTCTTTGTGTCCTGAATAATAAAACTCAAGGCTATTTGAGTTAAAACTTCACAGGTTACTCAGGGTTTTATCTCCTCGAGTTTAAACGAGGCAATGATTAAGCTCAAGATTTAAACACTTGTAAACCTCAAGCGTCCACATCAAATTTAGGTGTGAATCTGTGATTAAGCTGAGTATCTACTTGAATTTTTATTTTTCAATTGTCTTGGACATAACCAAATTTAGGTTTTTTTATTAGTTCATCTTTTCTGGATCAAAACGAGTCCATGCGATATTAAAAAAAAAAGGGACGACCACACACACAGGTCCGCAATTTGTTCACCTTACCATTCCTCTGTTATTGCGCACAGTGTCCAGTGTCTACCGTTATAATCTTTAAATAAAGAATAAATCAAGTGCCCATAGGTATTTAGACTATGGACGAATAATCTCCAATTTCTCAGCATTCAAAACAGGTTAGGGTTGTGAGCTCTCCAAGGTTTAAATATCTGTAACAATATATTAATAAAAGACAGACGCACAGAGAAATAGGCAACTTGTATATATGCAATACACAGATACCTTTCACACTTAGAACAACAGTTTCGGCATTTATTTAAAATACATATTCAAACTGCAATACCTAAAAGGAATTCAAATACAACAATCTGCAATGCCAGTATTTGCATATTTTGGTCTCAGAAAGTGGCCTTGTTGAGCGCTGTAAACGTGACGGAGGAAGACGACTGGTCTATGGTATACGAATCGTATCGCAGGAAGAAGTGCGCCAAAAACAACCGAGCCACCATAATAACAATGTCCTTTCCCCCACACTGCTTGTTATCAGCCGACGTTTCATCCGTTTCACGGCCGTTGGACCAGAGAACGTACTTGAGCAGCTTCTCCCCTTCCTGGCCCATGAACCGACGGGGCACAAACTCATCCGCTCTATCGAACAGAATGGGATCCTTGGTCGCAAAAGGCTGGTACCCACCCAGCAACTCTCCCTTCTTCACAGCATAAAACCCGTCATGGGATTCCACAACGAAATCTGTCTTGGCTCTCGCGTACTGCAAAGGCACAGGCGGGTCTATCCTCAACACCTCGTACACAGTTGACCGGACTAGCGCCATGCTCTCTAGAGCTCTCCCGTTGAGGCTCCCCTGTGCCCTAACAGCTTCGCGGACTTCTTCTGCCAGATCTCGCTGCAGTTGGCTGCCGGCGCCGGCAATATATTTGACGATACTAGGGAACATTATTAGCATTCCCCCAAAGCCGTTGAAGGAGATGTTAAACAGAAGATCATGGCAAGCCTCCTCTCTCTTCAGTCCGAATTCTTTCTCGGCGATGTCCAGAGCCGGAGCCGCCTGCGTCCACAGAAATTTAAAGAGCTTGTCGTAGGCCCCGGAGACGAGCCAGAAGGGCAGACGTATGGAATGAATGGTGAGCTCCTCCAAGATCTTTAATGGAAGGGAGCCCAAGCTCACTGTAGGAGCCAGCTGAGGCGCGAGCCACTCGGTAACATACGAAGGGCCTTTGGTTCCAAGGCCCTGAGCGACCGGGTCTGCGCCCGCTATAGACCGGCATAGGAAATTGAATATCAATTGATCGATCTGCGTGGAGAAAGACGCCTTGCCTTTGTTCTCCATTTCTTTGTCCACAGCGACACCGAACTCGTCGAACGCTCGGGAAAACTCCGGGAAATATCTGTCTCGACTGTTTTTGAGCACCTCGAAGAGAAATCTCTTGAGCTTGCTGTGTTTCTCCTCGGAAGGGTCCAAGTAGACAGCAACCCGGTAGCCTCCAGTGAAAGCAGTACTGGCCATGTAAGGGCCGGTGAGCACATTCTTCTTCTCCACTTTAGTCAGATCGTAGAGCACGGGGAAGCTCTTACCGTCTAGCAGCATTATTACTCGCGAGTCCCCCACGATGGGCGGACCGGGCGGCATATTAACCTTGATGACCGTGCTCTTGTATTTCTCTATGCGGTTCTTGAAGAATTTGTCGACTCCTTCTGTTACGAAATATTCGAATCGATCACCAAGAGCGCCCAGCAGTGGGGGGCCGTAACTTCCAGGGATTTCCTTCACAGGAACCCCTGTTGAGGTCATGCTCGCCAATGGCATCATCCTATCCTATCTTCAAGAGTTGCACAAAATTCAGAAAGCTCTCAACGGGGCAAGTAGAATCGTTCTAGATGTAAATGAATCCCTCTGGAGTCTGTACAGATATGCGGAGCTATCATGGCCAGTGAAAATCGCCAAGAAAACCGATCATGGCCAGTGAAAATTGCCAAGAAAACCGATAATTTCCTCAGTAGTAATGTTTGTGCCCAGACCATTGACAACGTTATGGAAATATTCCAGAGACTATCTTGGAATCTGCCTCCACGGTTATTTTGGGTTCACTAATTCCAAAATGATTTTGTTTTCATTACTATCTTTTGTATTGTATTGAGTGTCATGGTGCAGAGGCAGGGTTATTTATCATGATCCGGTCTTTCATTCTTCGTCTTACACCTTGAACGTTATTTTTCTTGACAGGATACCCTGGTACCCACCTTAAACGTGATTTTCAAAACTTAAATATTAAACTACACTTTAATTATTAATTATTTGGTTTTTAATTATGCAAATTAAAATTTATTATTTAGTTTTTAATTATTAAATTAAATTTTTTATTTAAATTAACAATATTAATATTTTCTATAAGATTATCAATACAATATCATTTTTTTTCCCAACCAATAATTTATAATTTTATTTGAAAACATTTTTATTATAATTTAGATTAAGGTTATATTATTCATAATACTAATTTTATATACATTATAATTAATATAGAACATAGCTAATTTAACTTAAGGAATGATTTACATTATAATTAATATATACTAGCACACTCGCATAGTTTGTTGTTGGATCATATCAATAGGGATTAAATGGTTGAGATATAGTTATGGAATGAAAGACATGTTGGAAATATTTTTGTATTCCTCGGATTCTTCTTGTTAAATGGGTTCAACTAGTTATCTATGTATAGCTACATGTTATCACCAACATTCTTATTCTTATCTATTTATCAACTATCGCTTATTTTTTCTATTCTTTTTGTTTTAATCTCACATTCTTATGTGTTGCTAGTTATTTTTATGTTCTTTTTTTTTCTAATTCTTTATTTTAAATTTTGAACAACTTCCATAGAATCAATCTCCACAGTACACTTGTCTCTTGTCTCACCCTCTTTAGTAAATGAAAAAGCATAGGTTTTAGTACACCCTAAATCTCAAATAAAAACGTCTATCCACCTAAATATATTAGAGTTATATTGTTCAAATCTTATAATTATGTCAATAGGGATTTCTATCTTAAGATTTTGGGTTGGAATATTATGTATGCTTTTTCTAGATTGCATAGAATGAGATATGTGTAATGTGCAAATTGATTCTATGGTCAAATCCAAAATAACTTTATGTCAATTGGGGTTTCTATCTTAGGATTTTGGGTTGGAATATTATGTATGCTTTTTCTAGATTGCATAGAATGAGATAAGTATAATGTCCAAATTGATTCTATGGTCAAATCCAAAATAGCTTTTGTGATAACTGCACTTAATGGCATGGTAATGTGCAATTGGTTTAGTAAGTGCACTTAGTGGCATGGTAATGTGAAGTAACATACAACTTATTAGTGGCATTTAACTTGTAGCCAATCAATGTTCACCAACCACAAATTAAATGGTTTTACTAATTAAATATATAGTTAAAAAATACTTAATTTTTTTCCATTAACGCAATTAATACAAATTTTATGTTTATACTACCCAAATATGCTATATTATAACTTTAATAACTATACATAAAAATAAAATTTAATATTATAGTTTGATTAAAAAACCATTATAAATATTAGAATTATATATATATAATTTTATATTAAATATATATTTATTGTAATTTAAATTTTTGTATAATATTATCTTGAACCTACGTACGATGATATCATTCATATCAATCTCAAAACCAATTACTATATACTTACCTAAGGCCGGTATAAAAAAGTTGGGCAACACATCTCACATGTTTGAAAATAACCCGTTACAAATTGTATTTCTCCATCCTTGTTATCACAAAATATTTTTCTTTTTTTAAACATATTTTTTTATTTGTTCCATTCTATCTTTATCATTAATTTATTGTTTTCCATATGTAATATTCTTCATTTTAATTTCAATGTTGTTTAAATTGAAATATGAATGGGAGAGCAACTACATCTATTCTTTTGTTTATCACAAAGTTTGTTTTCGAGAGATGGGTTTTTTTTGCATGTCATATACTTCACATAGCTAAAAACGAGTACACTAACCATGTCATATACTTAACATAGATAAAAACGAGTACATTAACCATGGACTATGTGAATAGTTTATTTTTAGACGAAAAAATCATGTTCTTGATATTTATAAAGAATCAAAGGGCATTTTACATACTGGTGTGTGGCCAAAAAGTATCAGTAATACATGTGCTATCGGACCCAACAAAAAAACACAAAAAGATACTAACATGTGGCCAGTTCTCATCATGAAAGAGAAAGCCCCATAAAATACTCTATGTCAGCCAAAAACATGTAAATGGTTAGACCTACAATGATAATGACATATTGCCAAAACCATGTGAATGGTTGGACCTACAATGATAATAACGTTGTTGCATGTCTTATTCACCACGGATAAAAACATGTGTCATAAGAAAAATTGAAAGAGAAAGCCCCATAAAATACTCTATGTCAGCCAAAAACATGTGAATGGTTAGACCTACAATGATAATGACATATTGCCAAAACCATGTGAATGGTTGGACCTACAGTGATAATAACGTTGTTGCGTGTCTTATTCACCACGGATAAAAACATGTGTCATAAGAACAATTGGGCGAATTCTAAATACTGGACAGACTTTCCCTTGGGAGGGGAGCCTGTCCACCGCACACCGTTGGATGAGAAATCCGACGGTGTGCAGTGGACAGGCTCCCCTCCCGAGGGAAAGTCTGTCCAGCATATAGGGCGCTCCAATTGTACACTAACCACGTGAATGACTCCACAAACTTCACGTCAATGTTAATATGTCATATTCTCCACGTGGATATAAACATATTACACAAACGCGTGGAAGACATGTTAAGCATCAAATGCTAGGATAGGGTAGTACACAAACTTGTGGAAGACATCACATGGATGAGATGTGCGTTAATGGATTGTAATCATGACATGAACAACATACAATCCTTTTCCATTACTATATGCCTGCGCCTGCCACAGATTCTTCTAAACAGTTGTCATTCACCATTTGATATCTGGACCGACCTCGTGATACATCACCACGTGGATGGTTGATAAAAGTTAGTCATTTATCTACTTATAGATTGACCAAAGAAGTATTCAACATTACATTGCTTATAGTTATGAGGGCCATGTAATCTCTTACCAAAGTGCCTATGTGGGTTGGGACCCATTAGTTTGATTATATCTATGGGTAGGTAAAATGCACGTTAAATTAAATAAATAAAATACCCTTTTCCATGGGAAAAAGTAAAATGCAAAAATATTTGGTTCGATAGAGATGAGAAGAAATTTAGTTAAGATAAGGATAATACAGAAAAAAAACATAACCTATCGTTATATGATTACATCAGCATAAATAATTTATCACAAAAATATTATTAATTTTTGAATGAAATATAAGTTAGATATTAAATTTAAATAATGAAATATAAGTAAGATATTAAATTTGAAAAGTATTACATCAATATAGATTTATTTTAATTTTAGGAGGCTTTACTTAAGTGGATGTTATGGTGAGTAAAGGCTGTGGTTTGTATATGTGGACATTTGAGACGTCTTTAGCGTTTGGAGAGGCGATCTAGGGTTTCTGGAGGTGGGCGAACCGGGGGTTTATGGGCGTAGCGATCTCCTGCATCTGCTTCTGCGGCCCGTTGGGGCGGTTTGGGGGTCGGTTTTGTGGCGTTCATTGGATGGAGGGTTTTATAGCGCATCATGTACCGGTGCATGCGGCTCTTTGTGGCGCATGGGGGCTAACCTGCGGCGGTCTTTTTTTGGTAAGCTGAAGTCGCTTTCTGGGGCTTGTAGATGTTTTGGCTTTTTGGGGATCACATGAAAATGGTGGAACAGGTCGTTGATTTTTTGCACGGGCTGTCGGGGTTGGTCGCTTAACCCCTTTGTGCTCTGTCGTTGTCGAAAGCTGGCATTGTTGGTCTTTGGCTGGACTTTGGGTACCGGTTCTTGCGGTTCTCAGTGAAGATTTGCGAGGCTGTAGGTGGTTTCGCCGGGGTTTTTTCTGCCAGGGTTTTTTTTTTGTCGGGGCTTCTCTTTTCCACCGGGGTTTGCGGCCCTTGGGGGCGGTTAGGGGGGCGGTTTTGTGGTTTTCTGTGGACGGGGGTTTCCAGCATATCTTGTACCGGTACATGCGGTTCTTGGAGGCGCATGGGGGGCTGACCTGCGGCGTTATTTCGGTCTACTGAAGCCACTCATTGGGGCCTGCGGATGATTTTCTTCTGGAGTCTTATGGGTTACTTGTGATGACGGCGGAACGAGTCGCTGTTTCTTTGCTCGGGTTGTCGATTCGGTCGCTTGAACCCTTGTGTGCTCTGGCTGTCGGACGCACCGGCCCATGCAGCTCTCAGTGACACAACTCGGGGCTGTAGGTGGTTCACCCGGTGTCCCTTAACCCTCTTCCACCTAGGGTTACAATTGGCGGGGTTTACGTGATGGTTTGGGGAACGGCTTGTTGTGTCCTCTCTCGGACCGATGGGGTTTGTGCATGACCACTTGATGTACTGAAGCTGTTGGATGATGTCATTGCAGAGGGGGACCGTAGATCCTTGTTGGGTTGTGGTGGCCTGGATCCTTGGACCCGGGCGGTGGTTTTTCTTCGGTGTTGGGAAGTATTTGGGTGAGCTGTCTCTTGGCGGCTTCTTCCGGGACTCGGTGGGCTCGTGACGGCATTGTGGTCCTTGTGTTGGTGACTACTTACCTGCGTGGAGAGGTTTTTGTCGGTGAGTGGAGGGCTCCCACCGATCACTCAACGGGGGTTATTATCTGCCTTACACCTAATGACAACGTATTGTTGACTGGTTCGTGGGGATGCTCGCTTTTTTTCGATGAAAGGGTTTATCTCATACCGACTCTCTGCTCGGCGGTCAGGTTGACCTGACTCCAGCTAGCTCTAACCGTACTGTCTGTATTTATCCTGCTCTGTCTTTGGTGGTGTTTCTTATCTGTGGCTGCTATTGATGGGGTTTTTTATGTTATTTTCTTCATTGGATTTATGGAGTTCACCCTCTTATGAGGGTTAGTATCAACCATCAAAAAGTGGGAATTTTTTTTTCTTCTTTCTCTGTTTTTTATGTACTTTCTATGACTAATGGTGAACCTGTGGTGGGGAAATTGGTGGTTTATCTGCACTTTCTGTGGTTTTGAGGTGTCATCCTATATCCTCTATTTATTTATACTTGCTGTTGTAGGGTAATTACCTGTTATATTTCTATTTTTTAGTTATTTACCTGATGAGTGGGGGATTGGGGAGGTCTTTGTCGGTTGTGTCCTTGGGCCGTTGTTATCCTTGTGGTTGTATTCTTGCTGGGGGTATCTCTGTCAGCCCGTTTATTATTTTGGGGCTTGTTGTTTACTCTTTTGGCCTGTTTTGGGGGTCTCTCGGGTATCGGTTACCCTGCTGTCCTGGCACATGGGGGGCCCTCCCGTGGATAGTCAACCTACATACCCTGGGATGGGTCGAACTATCCATGCTACTCGATGTAAGGAAAAAGCCCTTAAAGCTTCTGCTCATAAACCCCGTTTTGCTCTAGGTCATGACATCTTTTTGGATAGGGTGGAGAACCTTTGCCGTAGGGCATTGATAGGTAGACTGGAATATTGTACCATGACGAAAGATGGTTGGGTTGATTGGGCAACCCTACATTGGAAGCCTCTTATACATTATGTCCCCTCGATCAGCCTATTGGCTTACAATTGGCTGGTTTTTGTCTTCTTAGAGGAGTATGATGCATCCCTCATTCTGGGAAAACTTTGGCCGGTTCTTGAGGGTTCTATTGTTCTGAAAAAGTGGCACTCAGGGTTTGATCCTTTGACTGAAAGAGTGGCTGTAAGAAATCTCTGGGTCTTATTACCTACACTACCCTTTCTGCTCTGGAATAACGATGTACTTATTAACTTGGCAAATCTTCTTGGTCGTTTTGTCGCTCTGGAGAAGGATTTCCACCATATTTATGATAAAAGAGTAGCAAAGATTCTGGTTGAGGTGGACATTACCAAGGGACTTATTCTTGAAATTGACATTGAGTGTGGGGATAATATTATCACCTAGAGATTGGACTACTTGCACATGCCATTCAGGTGCTTTTTCTGCCATGAAACTGGTCATCTCCGGAATTCCTGTCCTGGTCTCCGTTCTGGTCTTCCCTTTAAGAATGGGTTTAATTTCATACCTGTCACTGATGTGCCCTGTCCTAATTCTGATATTCCGCCCACTGCTCCTCTGGAGGAATCTACTGTATCCACAATTCCTACCGTTCCTGGTTCTTGCACCTTGCCTACTGTTCCCCTGGAGGTTTCTACGGTACCTTCCCTTCTTGATTCTAGTACCCTGCTTACTGATCCTCTGGAAGACTCTACTGATCTTATCTACAATTCCTCTTCCCCCTCCACCTTTGATGATCTCTCAAAAGGTCAGCTGATGTACATTGAGGACATGGAAGCTGTAGGAAAAAACTCTTGCATTACTCCGATGGTGAATTTGGTTAGCTTTGATGTGATTGGCCCCCCTCCCCTTACCCTGGACCACTATCCCTCCCTCCCTCTGAACTCATCTGGCATATCATCCTCATCCACTCTTCCATCTCCTGCTGCCTTCCCTGTGCCTACTACATCCAGTCCTCCTGAAGCTCCCGCCTTTCAGGACCCTTCTCTCCTCACTGCTCTTTCTATCTTCTCAGACAAGACTCCCTTATCCCCTTCCACTTTACATTTGGACTCTATCAGATTTAAGGATGTGACCATCAAGAAATCTAGGAAGGCCCAGCGGGAGGGTATGGGGGATCAAAAATCCTACACCCCTCTTTTGACTCAATTAAAGCAGGTTGTCTGACTCTCTCCTTCCTCTCCTGTCACTCCTCAGGTACTTAGAGCATGTACACCTGTGGAACCTATTTCCCCATGAAGATTTTATCAATGAATATCCATGGGTTTGGGGGTTTGGCCAAACAAAAATCCCTTGGTTTGTTATTATCTGACCTTAGACCTGATCTGATCCTCTTGCAAGAGACGATGTGTAGTCATGCACATGCTCTTTACTTGTTCTCTACACTTAAGCCTGGTTGGGAATTTTGTGCATCTGATGCTTGTGGTCTCTCTGGGGGTCTACTTGCTGGTTCGGACCCTCACTTGGTTCGTTGGAAAGCTTTTTCATCACTGGCTAGTATTGTACTTAAAGAAACCTTTAAAGGTATGGCTAAGACTTTTACCGTGATTAACTGTTACGGTCCCTATATTCATAGAACTAGCTATTGGAACAGCTTGGTGTCTGGTGGGATTCTGGGAATGCCTAACTTACTCCTGGCTGGGGATCTCAACTTCACCTTATCATCTACAGAAGTATGGGGGCAAAAAGTTAGGTTGGATCCTTTGGCATCATATTTTTCCCAGCTTATCTCTGGTAATAAGTTGATGGATCTTTCTATGGACCCTTCTGCCCTTACCTGGAGAAACGGGCGCTCTGGGGATGCGAGCATTTGCAAAAGACTGGACAGGTTCTTGTTATCCGAGTCTCTCCTTCCTTCCTTCTCCTACTATCGATCCTGGGCTACTCCATCTGATGTATCAGATCATTATCCTATATGTTTGGAATGGGGCCCGTATAGCCATGCACCTAGCAGGCCTTTCAAATTTAATAAAGATTGGGTGATGGAGGAGGATTTTAAGCAATTGGTCTGGTCCTCCTGGAAGACTTCTTTGGATTTCACAGATCTCTACCATATGGATTTACTTGCCCACGAGTTACGTAGACTTAAAGGCTCTGTGAAGAAATGGGAAAGGACTAAAAATCTTGAAAGGCGGCAGCAGATTCTGGATATAAATATTGGCATCTCAGAATTATTATTGGATGATTCTGGTATTTTATCAGTGCCAAATAAAATTAAATGGGATGCACTTCAAGAAAAGAAGAATAAATATTGGGCCCACGAGATCACGACTCTGAGGTTGAAGAGTAGGGCGCTGTGGTTAAAGGAGGGGGATGCAAATACGAAGTTTTTTCACTCCTTTGCTTCAGCCAGAAGGAATACAAATACCATTTGGTCTCTAAATGACCAGGATGGTAATTCTGTAATGGAGGACTTGGCTCTTAAGGCTCTTGGTGTAGAGCACTTCAGTAACCTTTTCTGTGATGATAAGTCCTCTGATATTGCGGATCAATTGAATGTGGTCAGACTCTTCCCACACATCACTTCTGATGATGATATAAATTGCTTTCTTAAGCCTATATTGGGCTCAGAAGTTGAAGCTGTGCTCAGGGGGTTTAAAAAGGATAAGAGTCCTGGGCCTGATGGGTGGCCTGTTGAGTTTTTTCTGGCATTTTATGATCTGGTGGGGGAGGAGTTGGTAATGGCTATGGAACAAGCCAGATTACAGGGTAAAGTCACGGATGCCCCTAAATGTGAAAAGCCTTTAACCTTTGCTGATTTCTGGCCGATCTCCTTATGCAACATGGTCTACAAGATTATTTCAAAGATTGCTGCTATCAGACTTAATCCTATCTTGAACCGTTCTTTGTCAGCTCATCAATTTGGCTTTCTCAAGGACAGACAGATTACTGAACTGGTGGGTATTACCTAGGAACTTCTGCACTCGATTAAGACTAAAAATTCAGATGCCTTGGTTTTAAAATTGGACCTAGTAAAAGCTTTTGATAAAGCCAACTGGACCTTCATCAGATTGCTGCTCATTAAGATTGGCATCCCTCTTATGGGAGTTAATTGGATTATGGATTGTGTCACGAGCTCCTGTCTCGTTGTTTTGGTAAATGGGTCTCCCTCTGACTTCTTTCCTGTCTCTAGAGGGCTGCGTCAAGGCTGCCCTTTATCCCCTCTCTTATTTATCTTGATTATGGAGGGACTCAGCTGCATTATTTTGGATGCTCAGCATAATGGATCGATCATGGGTTTTCAGTACTCTCCTCAACTGTCCTTAACCCACCTGTTATTTGTAGATGATGTTATTCTTATTGGGGCAGGAACTATTGATGAATGGAGCGCATATAAAGGTGCTCTTGATTTATTTTACGGGGTATCTGGGATGGTTGTTAGCCCTTTAAAGTCTTCTTTCCTCTACCAGAATGTAGATTCTGTGTTCAGGGGGAAACTTGTTGAACTCTTTCCTTTCAAGATGGACCCTATCACTGTGGGTTTCAAGTACTTGGGCTTCAATCTTAAACCATTGGGTTACCACACATCTGACTGGAGATGGCTTATTCATTTATTTGAAAGAAAGATTCATAATTGGAATTACAGGTATCTTTCTCTGGGAGGTAGAGTGGTCCTCATTAGAGCTGTTCTAACTTGGTTTTTCTGTCTATTGGTTTGCATTGGCAAGATGTCCCAAATATATACTAAATGCACTGCGCAAACTTATTTTTTCTTTTCTCTGGGGATCCTCTGACGGGCACAAGTTTTCCCATCTGGTCAACTGGGAAACTCTTTCCCTTCCTATTGAATTTGGTGGCTGGGATATCAAGAACCTTGAATGGTTTGATATCTCACTAAGGCTCAAGAGCTTGTGGCAACTTCTCATTAATACTAGGACCTGGAGTAGGATTATTGCTCATAAATACTTAAAGAACAGACCTCTTGAAGATTGGATTCGTGGCCGGTCCTTTTGTATTATTGGTACTTCATATTTTTGGAATGGTTTTATCAGAATCTTTGAGTGGATTACTCGTCAGCTGGGATGGAAGGTGGGAAATGGATTAAAAATCAGGGTGGGCATTGACCCCATTGTTTGGCTCAACTCATAGTACATCCTATCTGAGGAGCTCAGGGAATATCTCACTGGCCTGGGGATTACCTATCTTGCACATGCTATTAATCTAGATGGTAGTGGCTTGGATGGGACTGATTGGTACTCAGCCTCAGACCTGCTACTGGGAGAAGTCTGGGCTGATCAGTGGTCCTCTTATGTAAATGGACTGTCACATGGGGGTATTAGGATTGGGCATTATGAGGACAGGCTGTTATGGATGTTTGATGAACAGAGGGGTAAGGTGACAGCTAGGAAAGCTTATGAATTCATTGTCTCAAATCACAAAACTGTTCTGGAAAATGACATCATGATGAAGATTTGGTACTTTAAAATTCCCCTTAAGATTAAATGTTTTGTGTGGCTCTCCTGCAATAAGAAAATTAATGCTTGGGACATTTTAAGCAAGAAAGGATGGAGCGGACCCAATAGATGTTGTCTCTGTAAAGAGGAGGCATAGTCGGTTGAACATATTTTTGTTAGTTGTCGTTTTCTGAAGGAGGTAATCGACGGACTCAACTGTATTTTTAATGTGCACATACACTGGAATGCCTCAACCTTACTGGAAAATTTATCTATTTGGTTATCACAGAAGGGTATTTTACTGTATCTGCCTATTTTCATCATATGGAATATTTGGAAGGCTAGAAACCATTTATGTTTTGAGGATCAGGAGCCCATTTTGAACAAACTGTTATATATTATTTATGATGATGTTATGACCTTTAAGCCTCCTCTGATTCACAAGCATAGAATTAGGAACATTGGGAAGTCTCCTACTTCTGTGTATCCTATGATCTTTTTTGATGGTGTTGCTGCAAAAAATTTGGGTGGAGCGGGTATATGTCTTTGGCTGAATGAACATCATATTCTTGCCTTCAAGCTCGGATGTGGAAGCTGTACAAATACTAGAGCTGATCTCTTAGCACTTTGGGCATCACTACGAGTCGCCAAGGATATTGGGTTACCTTACCTACATATCTTTGGCGACTCCTCTGTGATTATAAACTGGGCTAAAAAGGAATCGACCCTGGATATGGTGAATCTTGAGGCCTGGTGCTTCAACACTAGAATTCTCATGTCCTCTTTTATGTGGGTGGATCTCAGTCATGTTTATAGGGAACATAACAGGAGGGCAGACATCTTATCAAAGGAGGGACTGCACTTGGCGCCGGGCCATCTCTTACTTACTGAATCCTATGGGAACGAGATTATTGGGGTTAACTCATCACAACTCTTTTAGAATATGCTCATTCTATTACAGTTGATCTCACCTGATTCATTGAGATACTATCAGGTATTTGTTGAGATAGCTACTACAGGATACAAGAGTCTCTCTCCCTCCTTGGATCACATTTCTGGGCTCCTGTTATTTTCTCTAGGGACATAGATGACTGTATCAGATAGCCTTCCTATGAGAGGGATCATATTGTAGTGATCCCCAAGTGCTTTGAGCTACTCTGTATTTTATGTGGGTATCTATTTGTATCTATTGTGTCTTTTGTATGTTTGGATAGGTTTTATTTATTGATTTGTTGTACTGTCCCTGGTGACAAAACTGTATATCTTGAAGATGTAAAAGGTTCATTTGATTCATTGAATACCAAGGAATGAATTTTTCGACTAAAAAATAAAAAAAAATTAAAACATTAAAGCTTTTGAAATACAATTTTTTTAAATGCAAAATTAAAAAAAGATTTGTTAAGTGAAAGAATATCGTTTTCCAATGAAAGTCCTTTATGTTTTTATATGTAATAAAGATGCATCAATGTCCAACTAGGTAGAAACACTGTAAAAACAAGTTTTGAAAATCATTTATGATTAAACTAATTATGTTGTAGTTTCTTTTATCAAGTTAAGAAATACAAGAAAGATTCCACTTGAAAGAGAAGCAAAATTAAAGGAAATAATTAAAAGTGGGAAATAATTAATAATTAAAAAAATAAAGAAATGGAAGTGACTTTAACTAGTGTAATTATGAAAAACAAAGAATTTATTTATAAGAGATCCATAACTGAATATAATGGAATTAAGAAAAGAATAAAAACAATAAAAAAACTCAGTAGATGTTTGGAGGAAAAACAAAAGTCTTTGACAAGGTTATGATTAAGCATTAGAGCTATACTCCAATCCAGTACCATGTACTGAGGTCGCTGGGATACCTAAATTTTCCACTGCAAATGGTAAAATCTATCCATATTCATATATGAATGAGTCAAAATACATATGGATATTTATACCTATTTTGTGTCTATAAGGATTCTATCTTATATCATCTCAAATAAAAATGGATATCCTACTGTAATTGAAAGATCCAAACCCATTTTTTACATCAGATTTGAATTCATAAAATTTCATCTTTCTGAATATACAGATAAGAAATAACCATTGTAATTGCCGAAAGTAAAAAGCCAACTAAAGGAACTAAAATAGAGGGTAGGTTAGGAATTATCATAGAACGAGTACCTTAATAAATAAAAATTTTATACATACTACAAGGAATGATTATAAGATCAAATAAGTGATGGGACCAAATGAGCCGTCCTATTCGTCTTCTTCATAGAATACATGTACGCAAATATTGTTCCTTTCCCATCTCTTCCAAAAATTCTGAAAAAACATTTCAAGTTGGATCTAAAATTGTTTTTGAATAAGATCCCGAGTTCAACAATGAGGATCTTATCTATTACAATATATATACCAGTACCATGTATTGAGAGGTCGCTGGGACACCGAAAATTTCCACTGCTTGGAGTTCTTATAGGTACCCTTCCACGTGTCTATTAAATGTAGTTGGAGTGCAGTTAGATTAATCTTTTCAAATTGAATAAGAGACTTGGTGAATAATACTAGCAATTGTCTTAAAAGGTGCGTTCGAAGAAAAAATGAATATATACATAAATTGAATTGAAAAGTAGTATCTCATCTTAAAATAAGTGAATAATGGACAAACCAACATAAAAAAACACTTTTTGGTTGAAAAACAATCTTTCTTGATGTTTGAATATAGATTATTATCATACTCTAAATTTATATTTATGATCATATTTGTAAGCAATGTTCTTTTTAGTTTGTAAGAACCTAGAAAAATGAATCAAACCTAAAGAAATGAATAGATAAATGTTTTTGTATATTAATATTGAAAAGTTAGAGAAACAAAAATAAATGTTAAATTTCAACATGTTCACACTTCATACTGTACGGTAATTTAATATATGAGTTTTGACTACTCTTTTTTTATGTAGCTAGTGTTTTTTTCTAGTTTTGAGCAAACTCTTGGGATGTTTTAGTCTAGGTGAGGTAGCTAGCTGAAGATGGAATCCTTTTCGAAAATTGTAATTATGTATGACACAACTTTTTATAATATAAAGTTGTCTTTTTTAGCTTTGAAAAAAATTAACATTTAAATTCAACACTTTTGATACATTACAATGCTTTATACATATTACATGGTAAAATTACTTTAAAAATGTAAGTATATTTGATTTTGTTTTATTCATATTGAAAATGTACATTATCCTCAACAAGTTCTAAGTACCAGAATTATTTTTGAAGAATGGGGCAGCTCCCTCCTCATAATCGCCAAATATCTTCCTATTCTTAATTGTTCTTTAAATCCTTCAACTAATATTTTAATGGTCTTAACAGTTGTTCTACTGCTTCTTTATTATTTCCTCAAAACATTCTACTTGTGACATAACCTTCATATATAGAATAACACATTCATAATATAAGGTAAAATATAATAATAATAGTATTACTTGATTTTTTTTTTAATATGCTGAAGAATTATATATATTCATAAATAAGAATTTAGTATTTTATTCTAGCATTTTCTCTTCAAATAAGTTTGGAGACAATATTTATATAAAGTTAAACTCTTTTTAGCATTAAAAAAAACAATATTTTTGTTTTTTTTGTTTTTGTCTCTTATATATTTATTAGGAGATTCTCCACTTTTATATAAAATTAACTATTAAACTAACTTTTAAGTAGGAATATCTCTCTCACTTAATATCCAAGATGATTATAGTAAAAAGAAGGAAATCTTAACTTTTTTTCCTTTAGAAGCTCTAGAGTTAATTTCTCAACGTCCCATGCCTAAATTAAGATAATTATTTATAATGAACAATCATTTAGTTTAACTTAGGTTTAACACCAAGATGACATCCCTTATTGATATGTTTGTCTTTCCAACCACTTTCTAGCCATGTTCAACTTTCCTTAGTTATGTAGGTGAGTCAAGCCCTTCCATTTTCGAAGTTTACCAATGCTATTGACAACTTGACAAATTAAAAATATATTGATATTTAAAATTTTGATTTGTTTAAAAAAATTCCATAAAATATGAAAACTGGTTTTTACATTTAATTGTAAAAATTAATAAGAATAATTATGTTTTAATAAACTTTTCTTTAAATTAAAAATATTATATATATATTGAATTTTAAAATTTGTATATTAAATTTTAAAATATATTTATTTAATTGATTTTTTTCAATTAAAAAATAATTATAAGCCATATGTATATTATTATTATTTTTTTATCATTATTATTTTTAAATATTTTTTATTTACTATCATTTTTTAAATAAATAATAAAAATAAAAATAATATTTTTAAAACCTAAATTACCTTTATATATGTGTTATATCAAATAACTTAATCTAATTTATAATTTAAAATTCTCAAAAATCTAATTCAACAGAATATTATTCAAATATAAATCTCCAAATAAAAAGTTCAAACACATTATATTGTGTTTATTTACTTAAACCATGTTATATTGTGTTTATTTACTTAAACCTGGATAACAATGTTCTCCCATAAATTATCACAGAAATTTCTCTGGTCATGTGATAAATTCCCAAATTCGCATAGGATGGCAATTTAAACAAAAAGGAGAAGCGAAATCCAAAGGAGAGCAATAAGCATTCCGCAGCGCAACAATTAATGTTGCGGCTGTGGGACACAGTTACCGTCAGATTTGATTTTACTGTTGATCCAACAGTTGCTGTGCCCCACAGCCGTAGCAACCAACTCACATGAACGTCTCTTGCATGATAAGCACAAAGAAGGATGACATCAGATCTGCCCGGAAATATCTGACCTAAAGTATTCAGGAATGATGAGAAAGTCTGTATATGATTAGACTTTGTGATGTTATACTTTCCATTTTCTGGTTGTCATGTTGTATATGTCTTTCTATATGACTGTATGGGTGAAGATGGACTGATATGTCATCGTTTTCATGATGTTTGTATAAGATGTCTTCTGATTCAATAGAATAACAAAGACTGACATTTTTTCTTCTGAAAAAAAAAAGAAGCACAAAGAAGGCGCTTATAATTAGGTGGCAGTAGATTTAGCTCCCAAAATCTTATTGGGTTTATATGTCTATACTTATAGTCGTCCGGGTCCCACCACAGGCTTGTGCAGCATGTACAACGCCTTTCTCAAAACCACAAAGAAAAAAGTCTGTTTTCCTCTGACTCCTTGATTCCTGCACCCTACTAAACGGTAGATTTGTAAGGATCCCTATACAAATTTCAGATAATGGGTCTGAAAGGCCACTAGTGGCTTGGAAGCGTACCCGTACTCTTCATTCTAATTTCATTTTTTACTTTCTTCCTTTCTCATGTATCTTGTGGGAGTGGGAACTCAACCAGCAGCGATCTTTCAATAGTGCGAGGGAGATCAACTCATCAACCAACAGCTTACTACAATGTCCTTCTGCAAACATGGGTTCACATTACAGCTCACTGGGAGAGCTTGGTTGTCCATCTCGCTAATGAAAAGTTGCCATGCGTTCTTCAACTTTTTGCTGCGTGTTAAGAAATTTTTGTTTAATGCTACTGCCTGTTGAGAAAGTTTAATGCGTCTTCATCCATTCCCTATGGCGTGTAACTCGCCCGTCTGCGTTGTCCATTCCCTCTGTCGTGTACGGTTGAATGCATGTCAGTTATGGACAGCCTACAAAAAGCAACCTTTAGTTATGAAACCACTGCCTTTCAGCTGTACCCTTCTAGCTCCTGCAAGAGCTATTCATGGAGCTGCAGAGCATTTAATGGAGCTGCAGCAGGCCTATAGACCGTTGGATCTCGAGCAGCAGTCTGCAGGCCTGCTGCATCCCCATTAAATACTATGCAGCTCAATGGATAGCTCTTGCCTCCAGCTCCAGTCCAGCGTATTTGATTAGTAGACGAAGAAAAGAGGTACAAGATTTTTCAAATCAGACCTCGGAGAAAGAAAGCCTTAGGCCTAATATATCTTAGGGTTCATATTTACCAAGAACTGTTAAAATAAGGATTTTTAAGAAAATACTTTTTCTTTCTCTGGTGGAATCTCTTCATGGCTTAGGGGAGAGACTGGCTGAATAATAATATATCTTAGTGTTAAAATTTACCAAAAACTGGTAAAATAAGGATTTTTAAGAAAATACTTTTCTCTCTGGTGGAATCTCTTCTTGGCTTGGGAGAGAGACTGGCTAAATAATAATATATTTGGGGTTAAAATTCACCAAGAATTGTTAAAATAACGATTTTTAAGAAAAGGTTTTTCTCTCTCTTGGGGGAGAGAGCTAGCAGACAACAAGGAAATGGTTCCTACCGAACAGAGGACCATTTAGGAGTTATTTAGAAGAACTGATGTTCATCATTAAACATATAAGTTTTCTTATGGGATTAATTTCAAATTCAATATTCAGTACATTTCTGAATATTTCCTATCTTTTGAATGTTTTCTTTAATGATTGAATGTCGACGTGTTTGCAAGGATATTTTGTCGCATTTTTGGGAAATATTAACGAGTTGGTAAAAAGAAAAATAATAGATAAGGATATTGTTCTTCATGTTATTAGCAAGTTGAAAACTCGCATAACTGTATTAAAGATTTATTAATTTCTGTAGAAAGTACCTCTAGCCAGTAGAGTTATCACCCAGGGATGAATTTGGCTTATCGGATGTATGTTTAGGAGTGCAATTGGACGGTAACTTCCTACCATCCCAAATCCAGACTACACCAAACAATCTTGTATCCGAAACATGCAAATTGTTTTTCTTTAGGGTTTTAAAGTTTCTTTTAATGATAACCTGACTCATTTAGTTAATGTTCTATAGCCTACCGTTTTTATTTATTTATTACGGAAACCAAGTTGTTTAGTTATAAGGGTCTTGTGGAAATTTAATTTGTTTTTCACCAGGACCATTTCTTAAAAGCAACCATTCTATGCTTGGATAATACGAACTGATGTTTACGCCGTAAGGTGTTTTCTCTCCGAAGAAGTTCGAGAAAGCACTATAGCTTTCGTCGTCTATGCGGTCAACCCTGCTCCTCCGCGTGTTCTCTTAGGGATCCGGTGGTCCTTCGCGTGTGCTCTTCTCGATCCGTTGGTCTTCTGCGTGTTTTAAGGTTCCGCTTCCCTGCTCTGTCCTGCAAGTTTCATTGTTCATGGGCTTTGCCGTGACTGTTGAGTCTGTCAGAACCGCCCATTTCGCCTGGAAGTTTCGTTTTTCATTGTTCATGGGCTTTGTCGTGAGTGTTGAGTTTGTCAAAACCGCACTTGTCCGGCGGTTTTGGAGCGCCGTGGGCGATATTTGGAGAGCTCGTCCTGTGAAAGACCAGTGTTTCATGCTCCTCCGCACGAGGGCATAGAAAATGAGGTTAAAGAGGAAGAGCAGTCTTCTGAACAACACGACGATGAAGAAGAGGAAGAAGAAGAAGACGATGTCGAATGTAGTGGCAAGCGGAGCAAGAAAAGCAGGTACCCATTTCACCGTTTCCCTTGCATTTTACCACAATTTTGAATATAAGCCAATTGTTTCTTTTCCATTCCGTCAGCATAACATTAGTTAGTTATGGCACCGGTGATGCATTTTTAGAAAAATGGGTTTAAATCAAAGCCGCTTTTGCCTTGAGCTTCACCATGGTGGAAACATTCCTGGGCCTTTTGAATTAGGGCTTGTTTTATGGGTATTGAACTCGAGACCTGCTTAGTTTTGGAGCGTGCCTGGTTCTTTTTGGAAAGGAAACCGGGCAATTAACTCATGTCACATGTTTGAATAATGAAATGCTCTTGTAAATAAAGGGTTTTAAGGAATGTAAAAGATAACATTATTTTATTTTTCACGGGAACTTTTTGTCTGTAAATTAACAGACTCTTCACCTCCATTTACAGAAATAGAATTGACCAAAAATATGGATGTCCAACAAATAACAGTTTGAGGCTTTGAGAGAATTAACATGCTCTTTGTATGCAACCTGGACAAAGCTGCTTATAACATGCTTTGTGCATTCTGATGATCTTATGGAATTAAACTTCATGTTTTCTTGGAGCAGGCAGGAACAAAGCAGCTGACAGAAATAAAATTAATGTTATCTTATAATTATTGAGCTCTTACTGTTTTAAATCCTTTTTTAAGCCTTTACTAGCGTAAAGGGCCTAGATTTCAGATCCTACAGCGTAAGAGTTTGTTAATGACACTTGTAATCCATCTACTGCCAAATTGGCATCGATGTTTATGCTAATGTTTCTATAATAGCTCTTAACACGGTGAACTCATGTAATATGCTTAAACCCAAAAAATCTTAGAAAATAAGTAAATACAAGGAAAATAGATAACAATGTTCACTTGCCTCTTCAAGGGGGAAACCTCCAATAGCACTAGCTCCAAATACATTGACAATTCTTGACTTACATTACATATCTTACTACTCTCTATATAGTACTTCAATAGCCCAATTCCAACTACTTGTGGTCTTGCTCGCCTTTTTTTTTAAACCATGACCGCTGGGATGAATATGTGCTAGCGTTGGGATGAATGGCTTTTGCCTCCAATTGCTCATGAATGATCTTTTCAATTTCTTTTGTGCAAATGGGTGCCTATATGGTCGTACATTTGGTGGTCAACTTCCTAGAATCAAGGGAATAACATGATCATGCTCGTCTCTAGATTGTGGTAAATCCTTTGGTGTCTCAAAGACATGTTGATGTTTGTCCAAAACCCTTTGTAAGTCATGTTGGATTTCTGGTGCATTGTTATGTAGAGCCTAGATGGCATGGAGTTGAGCAATAATTCTAGAGTGGCCTTTCTTTAATAATTTTTATATCCGATGGGTGACTTATGATTTCAGGGGAGCCACTTGGAGACCTTTAAGGGTGTGAGCATGAGAGTCTTGGGTAAAACAAGTATAATTCCTTGAAGTCCATGGTTATTGGACCCAATGTGCGTAGCCATTCTGCCCCTAAAACTATATCACAACCACCAATATCTATGGACAACATATGAGTTTTGAGATTATAGTCACCCAATTGGATTTTCACATTTTCATGGTGCCTCCCACACTTTATCATCCTGCCATTGACTATGATAATTTGAAAGTTGGGCACTGGGTGTACATAACAGTGGAGTTCTTCGGGCACTCTCTTGTGAAAAAATTTGTGGGGTGCTTCAACTATCAACCAAAACTACCACTTTGCGGTGCTTGATGTAACCTTGAAGTTCCAATGTTTGTGGGGATGAAATACTTGATAAAGCATGAAGAGAGACGAGTGGTTCTTCTTGATTGACTTCGAGATCCAATTCTTGCATAGAGGTTGTTTTGTCAACATCCTCAAACTTAGGAGTATCTTCCACAATGATGTCTTCAAAATGGGTAGGAGTAGACACATCAATTTGAAATAACTTATGTTCTTTACATTTATGATCTAGAGCATAATTTTCATCACAAATATAGAAATGTTTGTCTTTGTCGTTCTGCCATTTTTGTTGTAGATAACTTTTGTACTTTCGAGGGAGAAAAATGATTTGTGCTTGAGGAATTGACTTGCATAGGGCATGAGCGGGGGATGAAAGGTGGTTTGTTGGTATGTGCGTTGATCACCGTCTTTGCTTCTAGATCCCTCTGAGTTGCTTCTAACCAGGTAGCAGGCTGCTGCATTCTGACTTGTGCTTGAATTGCCTCCTTGAGGTCACTAATGAAACATTCTTTTTAGAGAGAATTTGTTAATTTCTTTGTGCGGATGGCTGATTGTTCAAAGGCAGAGATAAAATTTACGACTTGCCCTATTTGACATAACTTGGTAAATCGTCCCAAATAGCGAGTATCTAACTCATAACGGTCACTAGTACAAAAGCGCTGATTTTTCCACGGAGGTTTTCCACGTTTCTTACTTTTTGGTATAAAATCCGATGTAACAGGAACGAGGCGTCGCTGTATCCACGCCTAGCTGTCGCTGTATCCACGCCTGGACTCTTAGCCGTCGCTATATCCATGCCTGGACTCTTAGCCGTCGATGTGTCCACGACGAGCCGTCGTTGTATCCACGCCTTGACTTTCTACCGTGGTTGCATTTACATAATCTAATGGCAAGTCATGATGGGGTGGTGAGCTCCCGTAAACATAAACATAAACAAG
>LPNX010068012.1:112867-140153 GCA_001517045.1 Pseudotsuga menziesii | reverse complement strand
CCTTACCATCCCCCAATGTGTAACACCCCGGTTTTGACCCCATTTGCATTAAATATACATGATACATATATTGTAAATAATCATGGTGCAGAGCTAAAGGAAAAGGCCCCACCATGATTTGGTTATATTATGTTTCGGATAGAAATTGTCACCGATGGTATATTGGGACATGCGGCATACATATTAAATTGTGGCATCATGTAACTATGCATTTTTAATTAAATAACCCAACCAGCTATGTTCTCTACAATCAAATTGAGAAGGGGCATGACTCCTAAGGATAAGAAGGGGGGAGTTTTGAATCTTGAGCCATGGGGGAAAAGCCATGTGTCACCACTCTTTTGCTCACCTTCCTTTGTCTCATCCAACCACCACCTTATTTATTGTGTTGTTAGTTGGGGCAGCTATTGGCTGGCAGGAAAACCACTATTACGCCCACGTCGACACTCTCTCCATGAAGCGCCTTTTGGGTTGCGGATGGTCTGTCCACTATGGGGATCATGAGTATGTTCATTTTCCCTCGTGCCGAGTAGAGTTAAAAGGGGGCCAAAATTCATTGATTGGGGTTGGTTCGTTCTCCTCTTCCTCATAAATTGTTGGCTTGTGGTTCTATGGGTTGCGTCTTTTTCCCTCACGAATAGATTGGGAGCCTGTTCCTTTCCCATTTTGGTCGATGTAAGTTCTCCAACAATTGCAGTGGGGATTGTGTGCCGTGGGCTCATGGTTGTTCATGGGATGTTGTTTGCCATGATTGTTGGACTGTGTTTTTCCCATGTGATTTGGCTACTGTAGGTTGCTGTGGAATCATTTTGGCCATGATAGAGCCAAGAACGATTCAGGGAGTTGTTTTCCCCTATTAAATCTTGAATATCTATTTTGTTGCATGCACATAGTGGTTTTTTCCTCGGACTGCATTGGAGTGGCGAATGAGGGCCTGATGTGCTTGATAAACCTGGTGGGTTGGGAACCAAACAGACAGAGCTAATGGGTTGGCTTTCTTCTCCACAACCCCTGAATAGCACTGGAAGGGAGATCAGGGTCTGAGGGACTGCGTTGTAGAGAAAGGGCTGATTTCCTTATGTTGGGTGTGTGTGGGTGTCCTAGAAGCTAGGCTGGTTCTGGGGTCGGTGTCTTTATCTCTTCAATGAGATCACCAGCTTAGCATTTAGCCTTTCTCAGCTCTCGGATGGCTCGATAAACCCAACTTTGTTGGCTTGGCTGATATATTGTTCACCTGATAAACCCAACTGTGTTGGCTTGGATGAACTGGGTACCCTTGTGGTGTTGATATCCTTGGCTATGTGTCAGCCTGTTAGTTCCTTATTCCTTGGGGAATTATGCCCGAATCGGGGGTGGCAGCGTTGCTGAGATATTAAAGAGAGAACAAGCCTTTGGTTGGGTGGAACGTTGCAATGACATAGCTTGTTGTGGGACAAGTTCTCTATAAAATAAGTATTCTTGCCTAACTTGTGTCTTCAATCATATTTTCCATTGATGAATGATGATGTACATGTTGAATGTTGAATTGTATATGAATGCATGTTGTTTTCTTCCACTATGAATATGAATGATTAATGCATCGTAGTATGTTTTACGTTTTAAGTATCATGCTTCAGCATTACATGTATTATCTTCATGTTCATGGGGATAGATTCCCGAATGTTTGATGTATGGTAGCATCCTCTTTGTCGGTCGGAGGGTCGGGGACATTACAGTGTGGTATCAGAGCTCTGGTTGCAGCATGAGATTGAATGGGCCATGAAGATGCAGTGAAAGAGCTTATGTTGCAGCGTTTGGGCCTCAGAGGGCCATGAAAGAATAGTTAACAAAGGCAGATTGCTTACTTCCCAGAAGAAACTAGGAGAAAATGGGTGATGACAGGAAAATTCACAAAAAATTTCGAAGTGCCAGAATTGTCGCCTCATCGAAAAAATTGGTGACAAGTTATTTCGATGCAGCGGAGCCCTTAGTGGGAAGGCCACCCGATGGATGGTAATAGGAAGGAAATTGAGGAAAGGTTGTGTTCATTGGCCATCGGTGCATCAGAGGACTAAGTGAGAAGGTCCTCCGACACTGCAAAATTAGTCTGAAGCTCACCCGCCACGGGGAGAAAGTTCAAAATTTTATGAAGTAATGGAATCATCGGCGATCAGCAAAGATTAGTTGATCGCATCATCGATGCCTAGATGATCCAGTTTCCAACATGACAAAAATGTTGGTGACTACATTGGAAGAGGATGTACAAGCTTGTGCCACCATTGTGGCTACCTACACAACTATTCTCCCGATGGTTAGAGCCTCCGATTGCCGATGTCGTAGAGGATAGTTTCTCCAGACAAGGAAGGACATTTTCAAAAAAAATCTCTAAGGCACAAGATCACCAGCCATCGGAAAATGTTAGTTGTACTGGTTGTTGATGAACATCAGAAGGAGTTAGTGGTTCACGTGCTCGCCATTGTGAAATTTCAGAGCACTAATCTTTCGATGGTTACAGGTTCTGACTATCGATGCCGATTAAGTTGCGCTTCAGATCACCTATCAGAAAAGGTTCAACAATGATGAACCGTCGTTGTGGCTGCTGAGTGAACTATTCCACCGATGCATTATCCCTTCCACTCGCTAATGTCGAGGTGTTTAGGGAATAGTAGTTTCGGGTTTCGATACATAACTATGGCGATGACAAACAATTCATTTGATTGGTGATGTATAGGGGAAGATGGAGCCAACGGAGCCGGTGGAAGATAAAGGAAGCTTTCGTCGACAGGTAGTTAAACGGATCGGCAGAGAATAAGAGATGGTTAAGCAGATGAAGTGGTGGAAAAGAATACTAAAGAGAAAAAATTTGAAAAGTTTTCTAAGTAGTATAATCATCAGCCATCGGCAATGGTTAGTTGATCACATCGTCGATGCTTAGATGATTTAGTTGTCAATGAGCTATGTTGGATAAATTTAGTTGATCGAACATCCGTTGTTGCATCTAATGAGTAGACTATTCCTTCAATGGACAGTTGTTCTGACCACTGATAGTCCCATGGCTGTGGAAGACATAGAAAGATCGTGGGCCGCCGTAGCGGAAATCGAAAGGACTAACCACCCGACGACTAGTGCGCCCGACCTCCGATGCAACGTATTAGTTGGTTTCCCCGCTAGTAAATTTCAGACTGTTAAACCATTATGGACCTAATATGGCGGAAAAAGTTAGTCAAGCAGATTGTCGACAAAACTTGGAATAGTAGACCACTGCAGGCCTAATATAGCAGAAGGAAATAGATGAGCAACCCGCCGATACAACGAAGAAAATTAGAGTTTTTAGCCGCCGAAACACTAGAATGTTAGTAAGGAGAAGACCTGATGAGCAGTCGTTGACATCGCCGATGCAAATTGAAAGTTTAGTCGGTTTTCCCACCAAAATGCCATAGAGTTAGCAAGGAAGAGACCCGATTAGAGGAAAATTTTGAAGATTTGGTTTTAGTATAAAGTCATCGAAAAATTATTAAGGATCAGGCCGCCAATCGAAAGGAATCAAAGGATTGTAAATATGCTATTGTGGCAGTCCAAAGCACTATCCACTCGATGGCTAGTAGGTCCGATAACCGATAGGTGTCCGTGGAAACCATAGTGAGATCACTTTCTGCCATTGCGGCTGCCTAAGGGATTGCACACCCGATGAATAACGCGTCCGACTGTCGATACTGTGGAAAAACTTAGCTGATGAAATCTTCAATGGATATTAGTGGTCACATGGCTGAAAAGGAAGAGGGAACATTTTTGTGTTTTAAGCAAAATTGTTGTTTTATGAATATCCAAAAGAGGAAGGTAAGTAGTTTTGAATTATATTAATGGTATGTCTATAATAGTCTACTACTAACAAATTTGCATAATTATAGACACCTCCAAGAGCAGTACTCCAGAAAGAATAGTGTGGTAAAGCAAGGGGTAATTCAGTCATGACAACCCATGATGGATATGATGCTCGGGATTCTTACGAGCGGGTAGGAGATGTCATGGGAGAAAATGTCCGTAAACCACACACCAATATTCAAATATCCCCAATAGCACATACATTAGATCAGCCCCTTGTGGGAACTTTATGGTTAACCACTTGTGGGATGGTTTGCCTATAGAAGCAGGCCTCGTTGTGTCCATAGGATGTGCATAATTATGCCTATCCAGCTTTCCAAAAGCATCAATTTTGAGGGGGAAAAAGGTTTCTCATGCCAACTGTTTGTGTAACTGTATGCTGACTCCCTATCTCATAAAATGAAGTGCTATTGTGATCTTAGGAATCCTCGTATCTCCTCATTATGATTTTTCACGCATTTATACTTCTGAATGGAATAAGAATACATGTAAACACAAAGCATAACCATCAATAAAAATAGCTATTTTATGCCTCTAAGATATGGAAATGCAAAACAGGTAGTTGTGAGAGAACAGAAACTGGAATTTTCTGTTCAGAAAAATAAAAAGCAATGATAAAGGGAGATAAAAGCTCATGCCTTATGACAAGTTTTTGAATCTTGAAGCAGCCACAATAGACAATCCATAGCCATATACTACTAGTCATATGAGGAACGTGCAATATTACAAAGTGCATCAATAACTCTAGGGAAGTTTGCAACAGGTGGTCGACCAAGTTTATGATGGAAAATAGTTCGTAACAGCCCGATACCAGCCGGTGAATTCTCATTTACAAGATCACCCCACATGCCAGGTAATTTGATAAGAAAATCAGGTTTGCAAATAATTGAAAGAAACTCTAATTTCAATACAAAACAATTTATAAGTTGAACCGACCAGCATTGGAGCTGTCTAGCCCATTCTTCAGCCTTTCGAGACTCCATTTCCAAACCCCATGCCATGTGTAAGGAGATCACAATGGTATCTAAGTCTCCTATCTACAAATTGGTAAAAATGTGTGTATACAATCTCAAGGGAACTTAGTTCCAACTGGATGGAAAGTTCAAGACTTGGCACTGCAAGGAATGTACTATCATATGTTTCCAAATGACCTAATCCTTGCACTACCACTGTTTGTTCTACCCAAGTCAATAGTCCTTTTAGAAGCTCCACCAATGGAAAAATGACCCCTGCCTGCACAACCCTTTCTGCAAATTCCTCCATGTTCATGGTATATGGTCCAATAATATGAGTAGCATAGTATAGGATGTATATGTTTTGGTCATGTGAAAGCCAGCGCCGATTCTTTAAACCTTTAAATATGAGAGTTGACATACACTCAAAAATACCCAGGTCAATGAACTCAAGATCATTCAGATGTGCCATGGTAGTGTTTGACAGACCACTGATGGCAAGAATCTGACCTTCATCATCTTGAGAGGGTAGGTCCTTAAAAAACTTCATAATACTTGTCTGATGCTTACTCGGGTTTGCCTCTTTCATAACACAAAAGAAACATCCTGGATATGGGAAGTCAAGATGATTTTTATCCATGCCTCACCAATGAAGAAAATGAAAAAGCCACAACATTACCAAAAATGCTTTGATAAGCCACATAAGAGCTTTACATGAACTTATGTGCTTGTCAAGACATAGAGCCTACATCCATAACCAACAGCTGTTGTCACAGAAGTGTTGCACACAAATAAAAAAATAGAGAAATTTGTTTGAGCAATATTATCTTAAAACTCATATCCTAAGCATATAACAGGAATAAACATTTTGAAGATGATCACAATACATAAGCTCGATTTCAAATTTCACCATATGATGATGCATATATTCATGCACGACTATTTCCTTACGATGTGTGTCATGTGATACTAAACTGTGCTAAATTTCAAAAGCTACTACACATACGTCCCTTCTTACATGGGAACATACAGACACTACGATGACTCAATTCAATTTTATCCACTTTCACCTATCAAGACAATTAGTGTAAAAATAATAACTTTCACCAGGCTGAGCATACAAGTCATGTAGGAAAATGGAATTTCAAAGTGATTATTCTATGTCATTTTTGGAACTGCTTCCTTATGTTTAATTATCTCTCTCTATGCTTAAACTACACATTTTTTTCCATACATGAAGTAGACAATACATTGTTCAGTGATGTTCACAGGGGAGAGACCAGGTCTAAGAGGGTTGGAATGTGAAGCCATGGGAGAAATTCAAGAGAAGTCTGCCAAGACTCTCCTAACACTCAAGGCCCTAGGAGAAAACCTGATTATTGCAAACTAGTTTCCCAAAGGGAGAGGGAACAACTGGCATGTAGCAAGAGCTGAGGTTTGACCTCTGCTAAGATCAAGAACCAGAATTCCTCAAAAGGTTCATGGGGGTGGGTCATCTAGATGAAGATCAAGAAGAGGTCTGTGGTCTCACTGATCTTCTTCGTCACGGCCTGCCACTAATAGTCTGAATAGAAAGAAAACAAGAAAAAAGAGATCCAACTAATGAAGTCTATTTGAGAAGCTCCTTGAGCATTGAGAATCCTGTCTTGACACATCCCCCATTAAAATGGATAGGCCTCTATGGTCTTCATAGGGGAATTAGTCAAAGAAACCCAAAATTCGCAATAAAATCAGTGGAAACTCCCTCTGATCTCATAGTAAATAGGACATATGAAAATGAGGTGCTCCTCTCACTCAACCACCTGTAGTGACACAACCAGAAAATTCGCTCTGACTACAAAATGTAATGATCTGTCTCAATTCACAAGCTGGTGAGAGCACACTCTGAACTGGCGTAAATCTGGTTTGGTTACAACAAATCTAAGTTTTTCATAGATAGTATTGATATGGCAGCAAAGTAATAAGAATGGTGTCCTTTACATAAACTGTGTTGTAGAACTTTATTTCTATATAGTATAATACCACAATATATTACCCAAATAGTCAGCCACAACAGCTTCACAGAGAACACTAGAACCAGCATTATGATTTTATTCAAAATGTAATTAAGAGAGATCTCAAATTGCACTTTCCTGACCCACAAGAACTTTAGACTGAATTGAGAAATTTTTAGTAACCTTCTGACAATGCATGTTCTAAAGATTCAAGACCTTAACACTATATATGTTTTCTTGTTTTTAAGTAACTATGCAAGAAGTTTGACACAGCCTCTGGAAAAATTCTTGAGTGCCAAAAGTCCTTTGAAAGAGGAATTTTCCACCTTGATGCAAAACTCTTTCAACTGAGGTCAGATTAGCATTCGACAAAAGGCCCTTTGAACAAATGATGCGGTCTTTCCTTGGAAGTCTCGACCAGAACTTACAAGTTGTCAAGTGTTTATAATATTTTTTCCTTGTAGAATACTTTTTATATTTACGAGGACATATGGGCAACCACACCCACAAAGGGTTTTGAACCAAGGTCTCCACATTACTACAAGCCCGATCATCTCATTGCTTGCCATTAGACATGCTTTTGTGGGTAATGTTTTTAATATTTATCAATGATCAACTTCAATAAATGTCTGTCAACATTTCATGTATACACTTCATCATGTAAACTAAGCACTCATTAAAGATATACGGCAATCAACTTAATTTTTTGCAGATTAAAGTTCAACAGACATGTTGTTTGATATGTTCCAATTTATTACAACGCATTATAACTTTACATAAAAATTCAATGACAACAAGAAAGACTACATTTATGTGTATTCTGGCTCCAAGAGTGCAGCTTGGGATATGCTGTTGAATGGAATATGGATGTTGCAGTGGCCATGGCTTATGTGCAGCCTAGGGAGGATGATTTTGAGGATGCATTTTAACACTGGTATCCCCTTTGGATTGAGTTTCCAAGGATTCCATAGTTTACCTATATCGATCAAATCATGGACTTCAATTGATCAAAGGTAGGAAACAAAATAATGGTGAGATCAATGATGCCAAACAACCATGCATGTGTTTAAGCTAATTTCACATAGAATCTACCATCTGAAATTTGTCTACAACTTACTCAATGATTCCTTCACTTGCTTTTCTCACAACCATTGAATAAGGAGTCCTATAACATTTACATGTCTACATTTACAAGTATAGAGTTTGTAAACAATATTCAAGATGCATCATATGAGGAAACCAGTTTAAACTTGATAGACAATAACATTTGCATCTTAAATGACTCAAGATGCATCCTAGATATCACTCATGCATAAAGATAAGATGAATAGCTCTGCCACATGCATGCATATCACAACAGATTTGAATTAGTTTCTTTGATAATTGTAGACACACAATATCTCAGTTCTATTTTGAGAACTAGTTATGTGGCACTGGAGTCTCATAACTAGTTAGACTCAGTATCTGGTGCTAATTCATGCATAAAATTCCAAATGCCCTTGAATGGCTTAGATGTACATTTAGAAAAGAACATTATTAAGAAACAGGAAAAGCTACTGATTTTAATCTAGCCCATCTTGTCCCTTTTATTTATGAGAGAAGTCTATAACGATTTGTTATAAAACTTGCAAAGTTGGACACATGACAATAATCCATACTTGAAATCATGGGGCCTCACTGATCTTAAAGTACATATCACAAACAAAAGGATGAATTTCAAACCATTATTGTTCCGAGAGAAGCGAGGTGCTCTCCATCCTAGCATTGGGGAGATCCTTTCATGTTAGTCACGTTATGGTGGCTTACAGAAATAAAAAAATATTAAAAAATAAAAAATGAAAAATGTAAATTACATATTGAGTTAAATAAAATATTAAAAAATAAAAAATGAAAAATCTAAACTACATAATGAATTAAATAAAAATAAATAAACTAGCATAGATCCTTTTTAAATCCAGATCTATCAAGTACCGAGAGAGATCCAAATGATAAAAAAAATGAACACCTCAAGAAATTGGATTCCTCTCCGTGCTTCATAGATCTGGGTAAATGTAAATCTAGAATAAGAGTCATTCCAATTATTGGCATTCAATTTCAAAGTACCGCATGCTCAAGAAAATACCTTCTCCAATGCACCAATATCCAAGCCCTCAAAATTCTTTAGAGTCAGATGTGAGGGAAATGTGAATCTACAAGCAAAACATGAAGCAAAAAATATAAGTGAGGGACAAATGCTGAAGTCTAAGATTTATAACCAGGTGGAAGGAATCAATAAAACCTACTGACCCATTTGTGCTACATGTTTTTCAGATCCTAAAGGACATTTTGAGTCATTGCCACACAACAATTATTTCTACAGAGTAACCTATTTTTTATTTTAAGAAACATAAACTTTTCCACATTATTAACATCTTTATAATTTTCAATCCCATACTTGTTCCTAATTTCAGCTTCTCTCTGCCCAAGTCGAGGAGTGTCTACAGTAAGTGCAATTGCTTTGAATCCAACATTCTCTGCCTTTCTAACAAGTTGTGCAATCACATATCTATCCTTGTGGACATGCCATCACCAAACATGAACCTAAATTTAAATTGCATGTGTAATCACCTTAGAATACCCTATTTCCTAATAACAAAATGCACTATTTGACAGCCTTGTTGTTGTCATACACAAGAAACTTTAGGGAGCATGGAAATGGATATAAAAAACCTACATATATAGCTGGAAAAAGAGAATGCCTGGTCCAGTGGAGTAAAAATATTCAACACTTGATGTAGCACATGACACAAGTGTCTAAGATACCATAACATCTAGTTAGAAAATTGAAACATAATAAGAATTAATGCCAAAAGAATATATGAAATAAATACACCAGGACAATGCTTCTAACAAAGAGAATTGTATGTCCTTTTTCTATTCCATTAAATCAACTTAATAAACCAATATTTCTAGCCATTGCTCAGACATGAAACATGGTAAAATAAGTACAACAACACGTAGTATTCATATGGATCTACCTAGATATCACTCATTCATAAAGACAAAATATTAATATCTATGCCACATCCATGCATATCACAACATATTCAATAATTTTCTTTGATAATTGTAGACACACAATATCTCAGTTCTATTTTGAGAACTAGTTATGTGGCACTGGAGTCTCATAACTAGTTAGACTCAAAGTATCTGGTGCTAATTCAGGCATAAAATTCCAAATGTTCCCTTGAATGGCTTAGCTGTACATTTAGAAAATAATAGTATTATGAAACAGGAAAAGCTATTGATTTTAATCTATCCCATCTTGTCCCTTTCATATATGAGCCAAGTCTATAACGATTTTCTACAAAACTTGCAAAAACTTGACAATAATCGGTACTTGAAATCATGGGACCTCACTGATCTTAAAGCACATATTACAAACAAAAGGTTGAATTTCAAACCATTCTTGTTCCAGCAGCTGATGAAGCTCTTTCTGTAGCCAACTCTCCTGTAAGCCAAGTTTCGGGCCAAGTCAGTATTGGGAAAATTTCTGTAATAAAATAAAATTGCAATAATCAAGTAAGATAGGCAATGCATACCGTCTGGATGAGCCATATTTTGCAAGGCTATTGGAGTAATCATAATAGGCATTGATATCTTAAATTCCAGCACAGTGGTACTCATATCTATTTTTGAAACATCCACTAAGACGCGAGGTCAAAACCTGGTAAACAGAAATAAACAACCTGTGAAGTGTGAAGTGCAGTAATTCTATTCAACATAGATTGTTCAGTGCCATATTTAAGAATCCATAAATGTGATAGAAAGGGAATCAGTATTAAACCATTTAGGATATACTCACCCAACCCTCTTCTCCTTTCCATTTATTTTTTATGGGAAATGTGCATCCTTTCCATTAATTTCCAAACTATAAGCATTCATCTCTGAAATATACAATAATGTCCAGAATGATTTATTATGCAGTGAAACAAAAGAGATCAGGGGAATCATTTGGAGAATATGAAAAGTTCAGGGCTCAATCTTAACTCATGCCTATTTGAAATCCGCATTCTACCCACGGCTTGGGAATCCTGCAATGGCCAGACAGTTGATTGTGATAATAACTAAATGTCGCACATGGTGAATTTTATTTATTGAAAAGACCACAAAAGAATATAGTCCGTGGTCTGCCATTTCTTTCTGCAACTGATTTTTCTATACCCAACACAAAAAGGAAAACTGTTTCCAGCTACAAGACCCAATTCTCAATCAAAAGTTCGAGGATTTGACAAGGAAGACAACATTGACCTTTCAGGATTAAACCCTCGTAGCTTAGGTAAATTGTTCTGTGATCAACCCTTTACAGCTTAGGTAATACAATTCCCAAGGATACTCGTATTACACCCCATACCATTGTCCAATATATTGAAAAAGCAATGATTTCAAATATTAAACAAGACAAATTCTTTAAGCTCTTCTTACAAAATTTCATGTTCTCAAATACCCATCACAGAAACAGAATTAATCAATAACTAGTCATCTAAGAGAGGAGATTTATCAAATACCCATATTACAGAGATAAAAAATTTCAATGCCTGGACATCAGAAAAACAAGAATTTTCAACACCCATCTTACGGATGGTTAATCTTAAGATACCCTTTTAACCAAAAAAAACCCAAATTTTCAAATAAACTTCTCATTTAGAAGAAAATAATTAATACCCACCTTGGAATAAGCTCCAAAGAAGCAGTTCAACCCATCTATGCACATTTACAAGTTTCTTCCCACTGCTAATTGAGTACTTAACATCCTCCAAGAAGAACTTGTTGCTCTCAGCCTTTATGGAGTATCAGTCCCAACCCAAAGATGCCCAATATCGCATCGATTCCCACCTTTGAAAATTCCAAAAGGACCAAAATAAATTGCCCATAACCCAAAAACATGAATCGGCTCATGAGGTGAAGGAAAAGTAATTGAAATTCATTCAACATCTAAACCTCTCTATAGTCGGCATGACCAGATCCTGTTACTGAATTACACTCAAATTCCAAGTTACGTGAGAATAATTTTGGACCCGAACTTATTCTTAATTCAAATGAAACATAGACATAAAACAATGCATTATAATGTCTTTGAGGTGTATTCTTATGGACCCTTGTTTGTTGACTTTGATTCTTAATATTTTACACTCGGATGCCTTATAATATACTCATTGATCACTCATTATAATAGGCCACAATGATCATTATATATGAGTGATAAGTCCAAAACTTTAATTAAAATCCCAATGATAACGATATCCTTTGATGTTGTATAAAATAAAATAAGTTTAAGTAACACCGAAGGACAATGACACATCCTTGAGAGGAGTATCACAAGCTACCTAAAAAGGGCTAAGTGAAGTTGGACTTTGACAAGTTTGCAAAAGACAATTTAAGAAAGGTAAGAAGAGGAATTATAAAGGATTGAGTGAAGTTGAATTTTGACCATGTTCGAGTTAAAAGGGATTATGAAATAGTGTTATTTTCAGCTTTATGGAATATTAGTAAGGAAATGAATACTTATATAACAATATTATTATGGATATGAACAAGTTGGTAGAAACAAAGATTTAAATAAATAAATATAGGTTGAAATTTTAGGAAAATGAATATTGAAAAAAATATTTTAATTTAATATAAGATATTATTTTACTTTGGTATTATAGATTATTAATGAATTTAATTAATAAAAGAAGTATTTTAAGTTTAATAAACATTAAATATGACCACGTTAGAGGCTTGCTAAATAAAATAGTTGAGGTTATAAGCTAATAAAACTTGTTGTTAAACAAGGGGAGACGAATGAACTCCCATCGCTATGGAGATGTTATGGACTATGCGTCGCTATAGCGACGATCATCGAGGACATTTTCATTTTTTCCAAAATTTTAAACTGTTTTTCCACAAAAAAATTGATTTTCACTTATTCATGGCAAACTATCGCAGGGCTTTTGAGCCATATGTAGTAGTCATTCTAGGGAAACATAGGTCTTTTTATGAGGCCATGGTTACTGGAATTCAATCCAACCACAATGTCATTCTCATCCATTCCATGCGTTGGATTACTGAATCTGATTGTCCATTTCTACGAGAGATATTTTGAAGGAGGAAACTGCATTGGCAAATATCATGGTCATGATAAAAGAAAGGTTCAAGAAGGCATGTTTACCTATGCTATAATGTGTTGGAGATAGACTGAAGCAAGGGCTTGTCATAAATCACATGGAAGGGGTACAGAAGATGCATAAATTGGATTAGGAAAATACAATATTCAGACATCGTTTGATGAGCTTGGTCACTTTGTGAAGAATTTAGTAAAATGTACAAATTCATTGTTAAATTTGTAATTTTTTGCATTCCTGGAGTGACAACTAAAAATGACCAAATAAATGACCAATTGTTATGTGGTCATGTTTAGTCTACATATCCCGTGACCAAATTTGGTCATTTATATTGGTTGTTTTTAGTTGGTTTTTATCCCGTGACCAAAAGTGGTCATTTATCTTGGTCATTTTTAGTTAGCTCACTTAAATTTATCAATTTTGGTCATTTATCCCTTGAAAAAACTATGGTGACCAAAATTTTTGGTCTCCTAGTCACTAATCTCTCATTTTCCACTAGTGTATTGACGCAGAGATTCATTATTCTCATGTTGAGAAGCTTGCTTTAGCTACCGTACATGCGGTTCAATAGTTGAGACATTATATTCTCCTTCGCTAGACGTTGGTTGTAGCCCATGTCAATCTGTTTCAATTCATCCTCACTCAAAGGATGATTGGGGGAAAATATAATAAATGGATTGTCATCCTACAAGAATTCGATCTCAAATTTGTTTCGGCAAAATCAAAGAAGTCGTTAATTTTTGCAGAGCTTATATCGGATTTCCCAAGTGAGGCCGAGGAGTTGGTTTGTGAAGATACGTTTGTTGATGAACACATCTTATTAATATCAACTTTAGACCCATGGTATGAGGATATCATTATATATTTACAAACATTAAAGGTTCCTACTCACCTCTCACGAGATGAATGACGACGATTACATTACATCTCTAAGAATTACCTCATAGTGGATAACACTTTGTACCACCGTGGGGTAGATTCCATTTTAAAACGTTGTTTAACTCATGAAGAGACTGAGGTAATGCTGAATAGTTTCCATGGAGGGGCGTGTGGTGGTCATTTATCTGGGCTTTCTACAGCCCAAAAAATCTTAATAGAGGGTTATTTCTAGCCGTCGATCTTTAAGGATTGTGTAGATGCGGTCAAGAGGTGCCACCCTTGCTAGGTGTTCACATGTAATATGTGCTTGAAACCTGCCCTGTTGCATCCCATCATCATCGCCTGTCCCTTCACTAAGTGGGGGCTTGATTTTATGGATTGCAACCCAGCTTCAGCTGGAGGGCATCATCATATCATAGTGGTTGTTGATTACTTCACGAAATGGGTTAAGGCTATGCCTACAGTTAAATCCGACAGTGAGACAGCCACGCACTTCGTATTCAACCAGATTATTACTTGGTTCAGAATTTCAAAAGAGCTTGTCACCGACTATGGCTCACACTTTCAGAATCGTATGATGGAAGAGTTGGCATCAAAGTTAGGGTACAAGAAAGAGCATTCCTCCTCTTGCTACCCTAAAGCGAATGGACAGGTAGAAGCAGTGAATAAATCACTCAAATCCATTGTCCAACAAACCATCGCACAGAGCAAGAATAATTGGCACATCATGTTATATCCTGCTTTGTGGGCATATAGAACCGACGTTAAGACTGCCATGGGTTTTTCTCCATATCAACTTGTACATGGAGTGGAGTTGATATTTCCGGTTGAATACAAGATTCCTTCTTTGAAGCTAGCCATAGAACTCTTACCAGGCACTTCACCATTGGAGGAGCGTTTGGTCCACCTTGAGCAACTTGATGAGCAGCGTTGAGATGCCTTAGTGGCTCTAGAAGTATATAAGCGTCGCGTAAAGGTCCAATATGATAAGTCTGTCTATCTAAGGAGGTTTAGTGAGGGAGACTTGGTCCTATCTCAAGAAATACTATGCATGATTCTCATCCAAGGCTGGTTATTGTATATTATTGTACAGTTTTGCATAGTTAGGTCTTTTTCTTATCGTGATCGGGTTTGTGATTAGATTCTGTTTCTTTTGGCAGATGTCAATGGAATATTCCACCTACATAGGATTCGCGGATGGTGTGAGCCATCACACTCAACACTCAGCCTCTGCTGCTTGGGTGATTTATACTCCTATGGGTCAGGTACTTTCTTCAGGAGGCATATGTTTGCGGCCATCTTCCAACAATGTTGCTGATTATAGTGTCGTTATTGAGCTTCTACGAGATGCCATTTCACATGGAATTCTCTCTCTTGAGGTACGTCTTGATTTAGAGTTAGTAGTGTCATAACTTAATGGTTTGTACCATGTTAGAGATTTGACGTTATTAAGAAGATTCTTACGTGTGAGATTATTAGAATGGAAATTTGACAATATAACATACATACATATTCCAAGAATTAATAATCAAGTTGTTGACTCATATGCTAACTACGTGTTAGATTGGAATTTGTTTCATACACAATAAATTAATCACAAACACAAATTTTTACACATGTAAATAAATAAATCGATCACCATAAAAAAAAATATATAACATCCAAAATGTGGTAATACATAGTGTCATGATACAAAAATGGGGCTCTCGAGCCACCAAAATATAATACACAGTAATACAAAATGTATAACTCCCAAGTATCTAAGCCCGTGGAGGAGGAGGGGGGTTGTGATCATGGAAGGTCACTACGGCTCTAGCTAGCTGTCGGAATAATCGCACCCATGCTCGTGGTACACCCACCACCTGGTGCTGCATAGCCTCAAGAAAGTCCTCGACTTGTGCCATGGGAAACCTATGTGTCAGCCTCACAAAATTGGTATGAATTATCTGGAGTATCCGCTCTGCATCCACACCCATGATATCATATCCTCTTCCCCTCCATCTGTGACGAGGGAATCCTTCAGGCCGCCGTGGTCCCACATCTGCATACAAATGGTAGATGTCACTATGTATTGTCACACAAAAATATGTCTTTTGATTCCATATAATCAGAAAACACAAAAAAATTAAATAACTCAAAAATTAAAAGAGAGGGTCGAGATTCGTTACTTATGTCACCATATGCCGATCCTGGTGGTAGCGGCATGTCTGGGTCCCCCCGGAAATCAATCCCCGCATAGGGGCAGTCATCGATGGAAACTATCTATCATCGCCAGCACGAAAAGAACTCAGCTAGATAGGGGTTGGACACCCTACCTCCCCCCAGTCTACCCATCGCATCTGCCCAATGCTATTGGGAAAGATCTCAAACCCTGTGAAGAGGAACGTCAACTCTGGGCTCAATCCTGGAACATGCTCGAAGAAAAACGTGCTCAATATGCTGCTGAACCTGAAGTTCCACACTCTACCCGCCTTACACTCACTGCGCTGATGTTTAATGTTGCTCAGTAGTGTAGTGCTCCAGTCATAGACCATGGGTCTCATGCACTCCACTGGATAGAACATCAGAGGCCATGAGGCCTGGTGGAGTGAAGCCAAGACTGCTCTCCTTCCCAATGCCAATAGTATGGCCTTTAGGCCTAGCACCTATATAGATTTGGTTGGGACATGACTTCCCACCTTCTCTGTGTCTAGATAGCAGTACACCACAATGTACTCATCGATAGTCAGGCCACCTCCGGGCCCACCATGAAAACAAAGCTTCACTACTTCCCCCCATCAGGAAAGTCTAGTAATAAAGTATATGTCCTCTACCTCTATCATGAGGTACATCCCATCTATCTAGAAGGACTTAGAGTCTGGATCGCAGTAATCCACTAGCATATGCAATAGTCTTGGTTTGGCCCTCAAGCCACTAAGACACCAAAACTTATAGAGTCCACATGCACATAGAGCTTGTTGGGCCATTAGATCAGCCCTTACTGCCTCCTCTACCTCACGATGTTAACACTCTCTCCATTCTAGGACGATCCTACACAAAAAATTGCAAGTTTTCCCATTAGATTACTTGAAAAACCTCATGCGTAGCCGCATACGCGACTATTTGCCAAAAAACCATGTATGTACGCGACTGTGAGGGCATTTTCCACGTATATCCAGCTCTATATGCAGAAAAACCTTTGATTTCCGCATGGGCCGCAGCGTCTTTTTTAGTTTGTCCTAGAAACCTCAAATGACCATGGAATTTGATAAAAATTGCATCAAAATGGAAGAGAAGAGCATGGGTAAGTACCTGGAAGAAAAGGTAGTGGATTCCCCCAGCTGGATCTCCTGGAATTCGCTGTTGAAAATCTAAGCTCTATTGGGTAAAAAATTCAAATGTTTTATAATGTTTTGAATTTTTTACTATTTATAGAAATTTTTCAATTTTTTGAAAATTTTTACCCCCTTTCCTATAGTTTTGACAATTTCTAATCATTTTGGACCATTTTTGACCTAATTCATGATGTAGGAGACCTTTTTGAGTGTCGTTTCAGCCGTTGGATTGGTTCGTTCATGCCGATCTCAGGTATCATATCTAAACTGGCATATAAGTTAGGTTTCATCACCGTTTGCATTTTTCATGACCTTATGACCATTCATCATAACCTTAGGTACAAACCCACTCTATTATGTCATGGAACCTTCTTGCTATTTTAGAAGTGGCATGGTATGAGTGGTAGAGCTTGACCTTACATGGGTACCCTAGTTAGCGCCTTATTTGCATTTGGTGCCCATGCTAACATTTTGTCCTTTAGGGTGTGGGAGTCCATTGTATAGTACTTCCATGACATTTCGCAAGAGCCTCATACTCCTCTTGATGTTTTGTTGGCCTATTTCCCTCAGGAATCCCGTATGTCAAGTTGTAATTGCATTATCATGAGATTTTCCTACCTTATTGAGCTTTAAGTCGGCTTCCCTGACATTGAGTTTCAGCCATATAGCCCGAGCTTGTCTCATGTCTAGCCATGCAGAGCCATATTTTATATCCTTTGCAGCTTGATTCCCTTTTTACTGGGAGGGGATTTTCCCTCGAGTGTCGATATCCTACACATGTGTCCTTGCATTGAGCATAGGTATGTTCCACTGCTTGGAACTAGTTTGTTTGCCCCTATGACACTTGTCTCCTCCTAGTCTGTAACTATAAAGCAGTTTTATTCTTTTTCAAGCTTTTTAAATATTTGAAAAAGTCCAAAAAAATCAAAAAACCAAAAAGCCGGACAAGGAAAGATGTTATCTTTGGTAGTTGTTGAGTCATGTTGCCTTCAAACAGAGCACTGTATATCACATCCATTAGTTGGGTTTATAGTTTGACTTTTGGACCTGTACTCATTTATCTGAGTTTATCTCCACCAACTGCTTAAGCTTCCAATCCCCATGGAGCCTCTGTCGATGCCTCATGTGTTGCAGAGATGTCCCAGTATGTATATCGAGTCTATGCTGCCTTTATTCAGTCACCATATGCCGTTATGCTCTTTTTAGAAGGAAATTGAAATGTGAGTCGGCCATTCCTCAATTATCTTGACTTTTCATGTCGACCATTCCCGGTACAATTACTGATTCATGCACCTTATGATCGAGTCCTTCCACATTATACAACTTTGCTGAGTACCTCATGTTGGATGATGGGGGATGCCTTAATTCCCTCCTTCCAATGTAGATCATTTATTCTGGGATTGGAATCTAGAGTCATTTTGAGTGCCTTGAGACTTGCAGTCATCAGTGGCAGGTTCTCTTACCATCGAGAGTCTTTGGGAATACATCAATGTCCCCTGATCGATGGATCCTTTCAAGTGTTTGACCTCAACACATTTATTCACACTTGTTAGTTTGCACTCTAGTACCTTGATTCCCATTTTCATTATCGGTGGGTGATCTTGCATTTGTTAACAATATACATTAATGACCAGTAATCAGACTATGGACTACTATGTTTGACCTTGAGACCTCTATTCACATAGTAGGACATGTACTCGTAGCGGTTTTTGTAGAAGACCTTCCAAATTGGTGGAATCTCTTATATGCTACCTCCTTGATCATGCCAGTGTTCATCAGATTTCAGCTCTCGTGACTTGATTCCAGTATATGTCAGACATTTCCAGCTGTTATGGAGATCTTGATCCATTGTATATCTTCAGCCATTATGGAGATCATGAGCCTTTGTATATATTCATCATGGAGATTCTGATCTATGTATATTGTACATGGCAATGACCACTTATGTGATATCTTGTATCATGCCTATTCATGGCCATTGTACTCTTATGTATCCGAGACTGCTATTTGTAATTACATGCAGAGTTGTATCATTGTACTATGCTGATTGGGTGGCTGGTCTTCAATTTGGGATTCTTCATCACTCAACTTCCGGGATGGACTTATAATGTATTTCGGCCATTGTATGACCCCTCTGACCTCACACATTAGGAGGCATCTTTTATAGCTAATTCTACAACTCCAGGTGAATCACACTTGTATGGCCTTCCCCCTGTCCATCTGCAGACTCCTTAGACTGCTTGGACCATTTTTTTTCCTTTGATGTTTCCTTGACCATGCCTAAAAACATGTGAAAAATGATACACGCGACTTTTAAACCCCTAATCACGTGTATACGTGGGTTTGACCCCTAAAAATGTGTACATCAGGATGTGTGCATAATCCAAATACTTTTGGAGTTTTCCTTGACATGGATCCGACTCACTTGACTCCTAGCCTTCCCTATGCCTTGAGATCCCTCGAATTCAACCTTTCATTACCCCTTTGAAAAACTATATAAGGAACTCTATGGTACATTGAAGGCATATGAGAGAATTGAGAGAAAATAAACTATATTCCATCGTTGCCAGAACTTGTACTTGAGTCTGCATCTCTTTGTCCCTTGGAGCACTTTTGTGTTCTTCCCAAGCTTTCCTTTTGCTTGTGAGCTTGCTATCGAGAGATGGAGGATTGAGGTGGTGGATGCCCAAGTGGGGGATTCAGTTTCTCCGATTCCCAGATGTGCCGACAGAGGTTGTATCCATTGTAATCTCTGATTTTATATTAATAGAAATATCTTTTCCTGTCCAATAATGTATGTTTGAATGAATATTTTATCCATGGATGTTTTCAAATTCTTATACATTGTTGATTATATATGCTAGAATAGATCTAACACCATTATGTATAGTATGTGTGTATTGTTTACTTGTTGTTGAGGAAGTAATATATCAATTCAAGATGAAGTTGGAAAGCTCAACGGGGATCTACTTCAACCGTCCAGAATAAGGTATGAGGTCTGATCCTTTAGTGTTAGATATTTAATTTCTATTGCATATTGGAAAGGATTGATTTCTGGAGTCAAGCTGTCTGTTGTGGTACCCCAAGCCATAGTAATTTCTCTCCATAACACTCTCATGATCCATTAGAGGATCTATTGCCTTCCTCATCACATTATGGTTTCTCATCAGTAATTCCTGACAATGAAGACCTAGAGTTTTTGACGATAGTACCTTAGGATTCACTTTCATTATTGGTGAATTCCTTTTCTTCAGTTGTCAATTATCACCTATTGGTTGAAAATCTGTTGAATCCTATCGATGTTTGACTTCAACAACATCTATTAACATAGCCTGGATTGTACTAGTTCTTTTGGATTTTTGACGAAGACCTTAGGTTCATATCTATGGCCTAAGTTGTGCAAGATTATGCTGTGTTCACTTACATAGTTTCTAGATCTTTGAATATTCATCATTATTGTATATTGTGTCTTTGATACACCTTTGTAATATACATGGTCTTGAGCTCGTATCATATGATGTACTGGAATATTGTAAAGGAGCTAGCGTTCCAGTATATTGAACATGGCATCCTCAGATATGACTTTGTATATGACATTACTATGTATTTGTTTCAGGTACTTCCTCTGCTCCACTGGCCCTCTGAGTTATCCAAGAAAATTATTATAATGTATTTCAGCCATTGTTTCCCTCTGAACTCACACATTAGGGGGCATCTGTTATCAACCCAAATGGCACTTCTCCATCTGAGTGCCGACATTCTTTATGTTGGTACACAAAAGGACATATTAGGATTGAAGTTTGCGAAAACACTATAGGTGGGCATGACTTGGGATGCATTTACTGTTAAACCAACTTGCTATATAATTTTTCTAAGTGTTGAGTTCCATATGTGACTATCTTCATTGCAACTCATGTACTGTACGCGACTATCTACATTGCAACCCACGTACATCAGCGAACGCGGGTTTCCTTTGAGCAACTCACGTGTCATATGCAGGTTTCCTATATCAATAGTCACGTACACCTTATTTTGACCTTAAAAAATATAAAACATGATTAATTGAGATTATTTGGGCCCTAATCTTTAACTATCCCAATTGTTTCAACCACCTCAACCTTTGAAATCACTCTATTTCCCAAAGTATAAATAGAGGCCTTGGGGAGGGTATTAATAAAATCAACATTGGAGAGAAAAGTTATGCTGGTGGTATATCTTCAGAAGTCTTGGAGCAGCAGAACTCAGAGTCCTTTGGTTGCATAGGAGTCCTTGTCTCAGAAGTTGGGTTGTACTCTTATTTCATTCACTGATTGTTAATAAAGAGAATTCTTCTTCCAACATTGTGTTGAGTCTATTTCATGTATTGTGGTTAATGAATGTATTTGATTATATATATGATATATTGTTTATAACCTCTTATATATACATGCATGAGATATTACTTGAAGAATTTTCTCTTTACAGGTGAAAGAGGTGCATCCCTGGAAGCTTTGGAGAGAAGAGGAGTAGGAGAATATCAAGCTTGGATCAATCGTAAGTAATCGGGTAAGTCAAGACTTTCTTCCTATTCCGTTTCTTTTATCTGGTAAAGATGATTGTCTGCAAGGTTAGTAGTAAGCTGGTAACCCCAGACCCTAGGTTACAACGGTGCTTAATCCTGAACAACACTATCGACTTCCTATAGTATTTCTAAAGAAACTGGCAATTCAAGCTCTTATGGGCAACATTTTTGGGTTTTCTTAATTTAAGCATACTTTTTGTTAATTTGATCCTAGTTTAGGCCACTAAAGTTTCCTCAATTTGTTTAAATATTGGATTTTGTTCCTTTGTAATGTCGTTATATAGAACAATAATAAAATATCAAAGAAACTAAATATCATATACACTCTCACACTCTTGTGTAAGAAATTCTCTTGCAGAAATTTAAGCATATCGCAATTCCATTATTTATTTCTGGTAAAACTATCTCCAATACCTCCTAGAATTCTTCTTCCAAAATCCCCGAGTAATATACTGATTTCTAAATATAGGGCACAACTTTTGCATTTAAATATAGAATTTCCACTACTAGTATTCATGCAAACAGGAGTGTGACCAAACCTGAGTTAGAAATACCTTAGATTTCCTTATTATTAACTTGTTACAATGTGATTGTCTATTATGATTGTTAGAATAATCAACCCATAGTTTACCCATTTAGACATTAATTTAACTATTTCGGTCTTATTAGCCTAGTTCATGTGTCCCACCTTGTGCAAGTTGTCTTTTACCTATCCATAGTGGTCAAAATTGCCTCATTTGTGTCATGTAGCGCATGGGAAAGCCCAAGGAATCAAATCTGCTTTATTACTGGCGTCCTAGGCACCCTTCTGCTTTTTCTGCTTTATTCCCTGCTTTTTTAGTGTTTTAAGGCAAATAGAAAAGCTAGACTAGGTGAGGTGAACTAGTTTTTTGTCCTCTTCATCCTCCACTCTTTTCTCCATGCAAAAGCATGTATGAGCTGCCATTCCACCACTCTTTAGCTTGCCTAAGCCATTTTGCTAATTCGTGAGCTCCATGACATATTTGGGATCAGCTTTTTACACCTATGGGGGATTTGTTTATTTTTAGTAAGCCTGCTTTATGCTAGATTCGAATTGCTCCTCATGCATTCAAATCCCTGATTTATGTTATTTATTCAGCAACCTATGTTATTACAGGGATGGCTATTGTACACTAATTTAATACAGTTTAGTGTTCAGCTCCAATTTTCAGTCTCTTTGTGAGTGATTTTGCATGATCAATTGTTAATTGTTGTGAGTAAAATTAATCTATCACCTGGTTCAATTTCCACATGGTATCAGAGCCATTGTAGATTGTTTCTCTCCTTCAAAAATTGTTTTGCAAGTTCAACATCAGTGACTGGGAGCCTTCTACTGACAGTCAGGACAGATTTTCTAAGCTATGGATCAATCACAGAAAACTATATTGACTCCCTTCAATTTCTTTGAATGGAAAGCAGAGATGGAGATACTGTTGAGAGAAAAATGCCTCTACAGGGTGACTATGGCAACAAAAGCAGAGCTCAATGCAGCTGCAGAGAAGACAAAATGGCACAACAGGAGGGATGAGGCTTATGGCCTCCTGTGTCTGAGTATTTCTAGAGACCTCCTTTTCCATCTCGATGGATTGACATCACCAAATGAAGTATGGGAGAAGCTTGCTAATCTTTTTGGAAAGATAGATGAGATGAGGGGACATCAAATCGAAAATGAGCTGATTTATCTGAGTCCAAATAGCTTTGAATCCCTCCAGCTATATTTCTCCAAGTTCAAAGCACTAGTTTTGCAGCTGAAACAGTGTGGGATCGAAAATAAAGATGATCATCTCGTACTGGCCATCCTCTTGAAGCTAGGCCCTGACTAGTCAGTGTTTGTTTCGACCTTCTATGCCACAAAACTGACAGATCGAACCTGGAAGAAGCTGGGTGTTTTCCTAGGATACAACCTTGGCAGAATCCTTTGATCCTAGGAGAACCTCTGCACCCCATCTTCTTCCAGGTTCGATCACCAAGGTGTGTTCAGTTTGAAGAAGAACCCCTTGCAGCAGTGGAAGTTGGTGAAGCATCTTCACCACCTGAACCTCAAGAAGTAAGTAAAGAGTTTGTTGAACATCCTGATTTTGATTCGTCTGATGGAGATGAGTTTATTGCAGACCCTAACAGCCCTACAAGGCCAAAATGGGTAGCCAAGACACTACATGCAGTAGGAGAGCTAGCTTGGGATCCCAATGACCCAAGAAGGACTAGATCTCAGTTCGAGAATGGTCTGTGCATGAAGGATCCTATGTTTGTTGAAAAATGCTATTTGATGGTGGAGTATGATCCTCAAACATATGAAGAAGCAACAGGAGATCCAAGATGGCAAACAGCCATGAAGGAGGATTTCATCTCACTCCAAAAGAGAAACACATGGGAGCTAGTGGATCTTCCCCCAGGGAGAAAACTAGTACAGTGTAAGTGGGTCTATAAGACCAAATTCGCTGCTGATGGTTCACCAATGAAGTACAAGGATAGATTGGTAGCCAAGGGCTACTCACAGGTTCATGGCATAGATTACAATGAGATTTTTTCCCCAGTGGCAAAGATGGATTCCATCAGGCTAGCCTTAGCCATTGCAGCCTCAAGGCAATGGGAGGTACATCACATGGATGTAAAATGTTCCTTCATGAATGGAGATCTCACTGAAGAGATATATATGCAGTAGCCTCAAGGTTTTTCTACTAACCCTTCTCTTGTGTGCAGGTTGAGAAAGTCATTGTATGGGCTAAAGCAAGCCCCCAGGGCTTGGTATGCCAAGATCGATAGCTTCTTGCTATCACTGAATTTTGTTCGGTGCAAATCAGATCCAAATGTCTATTTGAATTTAGTTAATGGTTCATTAATGATCATTGTGTTATATGTTGATGATCTCCCCATTACAGGAAGCTCAAAGGCTGAGATTGATTCCTTAAAAGGAGCTATGAACCAAGCCTTCTCCATGACAGATTTGGGGCTCTTAAGTCAATTTTGGGGCTTGAGATTGCTCAAACCAAAGCTAGAATCAAGGTACACCAGTCCAAATATGCCTTGGACTTGCTGAAAAAATTCAAAATGAAGGATTGCAAAGCAAGCAAAACTCCTTTCCTTTCAGGAGTGAAGCTGGAAGAAGTTGATTCTTCACCGATGGTAAACAATACACTGTATACGAAATTGATTGGATGTTTGTTGTATCCGACACATACTAGACCTGATATTTGTTATGTAGTAAGTGTGGCTTATAGATGCATGGATCAGCCTCAAGAGATCCATTGGAAAGCAGCCAAAAGAATCCTTAACTTTGTTCAGGGAACAAGGACACATGGGATCTTCTATAAAGCAAAATCTGATCTTGATTTGATTGGATTTACTGACAGTGATTGGGCAGGTGATAGCATAGATAGAAATTCGACATCAGGATATGTGTTCATGCTTGCAGAAGGGCCAATTATCTGGTCAAGCAAGAAACAGAGTGCCATTTCACTCTCATCTACAGAAGCAGAGCACATAGGAGTTGTTAATGCAACAACTCAATGTTTATGGTTGCAGGGTTTACTTGGAGAGTGGCTCTTCGAACCAGAGTACTCAACTACCATCTACTGTGATAACCAGAGTACCATTTGAATCTACAAGATCCAGTTCAGAAGCAGAGAACCAAACACATTGAGATCCATATGCACTACATCAGAGAACTTGTGCATGATGGCACCATTCACCTTCTCTTCTGCTCATCTTCAGAACAAGTAGCTGATATCTTCACCAAAGCATTTTGTGAGAATACCTTCAGCAATCCCAAATCACTACTGGGGATTTCTGATCATGCTGTGAAAGCATGAGTGAAGACAAGATTCCAAAATTTTGTTTTACAGTCCATGTTTAAGGGAGGATTTTCCCAAGTTGGTTTTGCCTCTTTCCTTGTTTAAATGGACATGCAGTATGTAAAAGGTGACTAAGACTTGTTTCTAGGCCCTATAAATTTCTGATATATTACTCATAATTCAGGTTTAAGGGGGGGTGTTAGAATAATCAACCCACAGTTTACCCATTTAGAGGCTAATTTAACTATTTCCGTCTTATTAGCCTAGTTCATGTGTCCCACCTTGTGTAAGTTGTATTTTACCTATCCATAGTGGTCAAACTTGCCTCATTTGACTCATGTAGTGCATGGGAAATCCCAAGGAATCAAATCTGCTTTATTCTTGGCCTCCTAGGTGCCCTTCTGCTTTTTCAGTGTTTTAAGGCAAATAGAAAAGCTAGACTAGGTGAGGTGAACTAGTTTTTTTCCTCTTCATCCTCCACTCTTTTCTCGATGAAAAAGCATGTATGAGCTGCCATTCCACCACTCTTTAGCTTTCCTAAGCCATTTTGCTAATTCGTGAGATCCATGACAGATTTGGGATCAACTTTTTACACCTATGGGGGATTTGCTTATTTTTAGTAAGCCTGCTTTATGCTAGATTCGAATTGCAAATCATGCATTCGAATCCCTAATGTATGTTATTTATTCAGCAACCTATGTTATTACATGGTTGGCTATTGTACACTGATTTAATATAGTCTAGCGTTCAGCTCCAATTTTCGGTCTCTTTGTGAGTGATTTTGCATGATCAATTGTTAATTGTTGTGAGTAAAATTAATCTATCACCTGGTTCAATTTCCACAATGATCTTATAATCTAGGTATGCTTCTAAAGAGATGTCTAAATTTTGAAGCAATGAAACAAAACCTTTTTATTAAAATGCTCCTCAATCAACTCCATCATCACAGCTGAACTACTCCAGTCCTTACGGCTTCACTAATTTAAAATTTAGTGCTAGTCAAGATTGAAGGATGCCAGGTTCGTGCACCAAAGTTTCATGCAGTAGAGTGGGAATCATGTATTAGATTTCTAGGTGCAATTACTTGCAGTTGTTTACTGGCTTGTCTGCTAGAGAGGATGGATCACTTAGTCATTTGATACTTTTTTAACACAAAAAATTTGATTTAGGGCTTCCACTTTAGGGGATCACTACACAATCTGCCCAAAATGTGCCCATGTTTTTAAATAATGCTTCTTATTGTTGTTTCTATGCGTAATACACCCAGATTTACTGCTACAAGAAATTAGGATGCTCGGAATGCTTCCAAGCCTGAAAATTATGCCTTTTCGTAGCTTTTTTTATGCTCAGACTTGGGAAGACCTGGAAGTGTTGTAATTTTATTTTTTCTTTCATGTATAGGTTTAATATATCATTATTTTTGCAAGATATATCTTCAGAACCATCATGAGTATAATATATCATCATTTTTGCATCGAAAGAACAGAAGGAACTCTCTAACCTGGAACTTGATAAGTTCTTGAATGCAATAGTATACAAACATATAAGAATATTTTAGTAAATCGTAATGAAGTCCAACATGTTACAGTTGTAGCTGTAATATATCCAAAACTTTGAGAAATGGAGCATGTGCTTGGAAACTAGAAAGGAGGTGATTTTTTCCACTACTACCTAACCTACAACAAAATAATCTCTGTGATACTAGAGTTTGAAAAGTTCATTTTTTTATTATTTTTCACAGGATCTGTTTTATGATACCAGGATAC
>LPNX010068012.1:83569-112522 GCA_001517045.1 Pseudotsuga menziesii | reverse complement strand
TCCACTTACCCCCAATATCCTAATAGCCCCTTATGTATCTACCTCTAACCCTTTAACACCCCCCTCTCATTCTACCTATAATCCTCTATAATCCTTTAAATTCATCCTCAGAAGCCAATATGAAAGGAAAAGGTCATTATAAACTATGCCCGATAGTAAAAAAAAATTAAAGCATGTTTTTTTGCGTGTTCGCAGGCAGAATTAAGGCAACAAGTAAATACCATAAAGGAGCCATATTGAGCCCACCGAACACACTCAAATTCCCAAGTTGAGGCGTGTGCAGGAAGCACACAAGAAGAGAGAAAATATCTTAAACCCTCACAAAGGGAAAATGCACTATAATGGCCGTCAAAGAGGAAGCCATCACAATGAAGGGAAAAATCCGGCCTTAGACATCATTCAGTCAGGCAAATAACATAATAATTATAATAAAGTAAAAAAATGGTGGATTCGGTAACACAGACTATATTTACAAAGGTTTAAGTTTTAACATTTGCTGAGTTATCTAAAACTTAATTAAACTTTCTCAACCTGAAAATTTCATTGAAAGATCGACCACGTTTTTCAAGATTTAATGCCAATTTTTTCTCAACGTCAAGTGATTTCTCATACTACTGGTTTAACACAATTTGTTCTTAAGCATTTCCCTATCTTCCTAATGGTAATTGGATTAAGGAGCACATAGCAATGTTCATAGATATTTAGGTTTTTTCAAAGATAAGCAGATAAAACATTGTATTTAGGTCGATCCAAGTAAGTCACCAAAAGCTTCATGGCTTGCAGAGGCATTGGTGTCGAGTCATTTATCTCGGTGATACCGACCTTCACATGCACATAAAACATCAGATCCAGTGCATATTAGGGTCAATAAAATCACAAAAGCATAAAACGACAATTAAATATCTTTGAATTGTAAAGCAAATAAGGATCTGCAAATTCTAGCATTATGAAAATAAAAATAAAATAAATGCATACCTGGTAACTGTCGAGGAAAATGTAAGAACTGTAAATGATGCAATCCCTTTTGATGGATTATTCCTCCTATAGACCATGGACATCGCTATCATTAATGGCCACCTGGTAGGATCCCACGCATAAATTGTTTCGCAGGGAGAATAAAGCATCTGGACAGTTCCCTTTCGCTCTGTACCAATCGAGAGACATGACCGAACGGATATAGGACCTGCAATACCACATTTTCTTGGTTTTGGAATGAAAGTAACCCACTTTCAATTTTTGTTCTTGAAAATAGAAACCCGCTTTCAATTTTGTTCTCCACTCGTGTGAGATCTGTGTATTGGTCAATGAAAGAAAAATGTGTATTGGTGGGTAAGAACATAAATAAACAAGGCATTGTTTCTAGGCGTTTGGAAAGCATAAATACCTATTGTGTCTTCCAGTCCCATTATTAGAATAGCAGGTGCATTATGTAAATATTATCTATAATATTATCCAAAGGCTGTATCTTTTCAAACAGTAAGTCATTTTCTTATTCTCTGTTGCTAGGTTTATGCGGTGATTATCAGCAATGCAATTCAGAATATCCACAGATCTCATGATTTTCATCGATGTTTCGAGTCCAAAATAGGACTCATCGTTAAGACGGTATGTCAAAGAAGAGTAGGTGATCATTACAAATGTAGTATATATATGGTTGAGTAGTCGGGAAGTTTTATTGTGTCGATTAGGGTTAGGTTAAATGTATTTATAGTGTAATTGTTTTTTAAAATTTTATTAATTTTAAAGTTCTTTATTAAGTTTTTTAAGGAATTTATAAAATTTTATCGGGGTTGATAGGGGATATTCTCGAGTAATAAATGGTTTATGGGGCTTCCTTATTATATTTTCACAGCCCCTATGGCTAAACCCAAAAAGTTGTATATCTAACTGTTAGCATGAAAGATAAGTGAATAATTATTACAACGCAACAACACAGACCACAACAAGCGCTTCGTAGATTATATTGCTCCATGGGTACCACACGCACTTACAAGTACCTTTTACTATGAACCGCTTTACTATGGTGTCTACTTCACCAGTTATCACCAACACACCTGCTTCAAACGAAAGTTGTAAATAGGATTCTGGGAAATATATGCTTCGCAGGCTAGTTGGAGAGAAGCCCAAGCAGTGGGATTTGATCCTTCCACATGCAGAATTCCGTTAGCATGAAAGATAAGTGAGAAATAACAAAGAATAAAGAGAATGGCCCACATGACACAAGGCTGTTGGCCACAAGCACCAAGAGAAAAGTCACTTTTAGACTTTCCTTAATACATTAAGGCTTTCATGAAAAAGGTCACTTTCAGCCAGCAGCTTCATTTCCTAAAGTAGTAATCATTGAAGGACATGCATTCAAGAAAATTCAATTAAGTCTTGGTATCCTTTATATGCAAGAATTATCGCCGCACCCACATGCATTTATCCAAGAAATAATATCTCTGTTTCCTAACCAAGGGGTCTATAAAATTGCAAACTAACCAATTAATTGAAATTTTGTTAAACATCAATATCGATACGTCGATCAACTTTTATCGACTGAACGTAATATATAAGTTTATATCGAAGATACGAAAGTTCCTCCTAATTTTTTAAAGTAAATTTTGTAAAATCTCAAAGGAGCAGAGTGGCAAAAAAAAAAAATATTTACGTCTATAGTGTTAATATCTTAGAATTTTGGGTGGCTTACTCTCTATATTTTTTTATATATGGACTAGGATGAGACAAGTGTATTGTGCAGATTGATTCTATGGTAGTCATTCGAAATTCAAAATAGACAATTTGAAAAAAACAAATCTGAGTATCCATACCTAGCTACATGTTATCACGAACATTCTTCATGTTATCCATGTATCAACTACAAGATATTTTATATATATAGTTTTTATCTCACATTATTCTCTTATTTTTTCCATGAACTAGTGGTTATCAATTCATCAACTACCAGTTATTATTATTATTATTATTATTATTATGTATATATATATAATTGTTTATTTCAAATTTTGAACGACTGCCATAGAATCAATGTTGGCAATACACTTTTCTCATCCTCATCCATCGATGAAAAAGAATAGATCGTAGTCCATTGATATTAGTAGTGTAGGTTAGATTGTAAACATTTTCGCGCCACTTCCAGGTACTTCTTCAAATCCTTGCATATCTGTGCATTAGGCTATGACATCAGGTGAGATTGAATTTATCGTGTTAAACTTTTCTAATCTTGCCTAATGAATCCATCAATTTCAAGTTACCATATTAGACGACCTGAAGAGGTGCATGCGTATACACTTGACTAAGGTTTTGTTACCCATGTTGGAGCACCTAGAAAAAAATTTCTATCAAAGTAGGGGTGACATTATTTTTCCAAACCCTTTAGCAGGGAGTCTTGTTCTCTCTACTTCGTCTAGTATAGTTACCCAGTGTTTGATAGTTTCATTTTCTCCTTATTCTTCTACTTTTGTTTTTTTTGTTATTAGTATTGTTCCCGTTGTAGTTCTGGTCAAAATTCCAAATACCAATCATATGGTTGCAAGATGGATTGCCACCACATACACCCCATTCGATTTCTCAGCCATTCTGGGGAAACCACATGATATTCTTGTTGGGTATAGAAAGATGTTTCCCAAATATTAGGCTAACAATGTTGTGTAAGTTGAAGACCATCAAACATAGTTCTTAGAAGTTATGGAATATTTTGAGGTGGAGCATGAAGATGTGTTGATGAATGTTTTCATGCAGACATTAGAGTGAAAGGCTCATTATTGGTACAATGATCTTGTTGCAAGTAGTATTAAGCTTGGTCAAATTTCAAGAAAGTCTTTACGAAAATGTGTGGTGAAAGGGTTGAAAACTACTTCTTGTTGGCTTAGCTAATTGGTATACAAACAAAAGAAAAACAAGACTGTGCAGGAATTCAATTCTAGATTTTCAAGGATCTTGGGATGGGTCCCCCAACCAATATGTCCAAGTAATGGCACCATTCTGGTATTCTACATGAATGCTTTCATGTCATACTTTGGTTTTTTTTCTAAGGGAAAGATCCACAAAATCTTGTTGGTGCACAAGATTAAGACCTCAAGCTTGAAAGGAATCTCAATGCAGTTGGGAAGAAAGAGGCTCATAAGTGTATATGATCACCATATTATATGGAAAAGGTGTGATGGACTCAGAGTTATCAAAACCTTAGGATGATAGGTTGGGCCACTTGATTAAATAATTCGACAAGTTTGTAGGTTTTATGCAAACTTTGAGCAACAAAGTGATCAAAATGGAAAGAAACCAACAAGGATCCAACTTGTTCATCTCTCCTTTCCAACCTAGTAGGAAACAACAAAGAAGGCATTTTCTACTAGATAAACTAGGTGGAGATCAAAATCTATGGATTCATTTTAAGTAAACAATTTTGATGCTAGCATCCCTCCATATGCTTGGTGTAGGGTTTGTCAAGAACCTCACAAGAAAGAGAATTGCAGTGTATTTGAATATTTGATGAATGATGTTCACGGGGGATTGGTATGAGAAGGTACCAAATGAGCTAGATGAAACATTAAATGTATCTAGACAAATGAAAGTGAACAAATTTATGCTCAATCTCTTGTTGGTCCTGGGAAGGTTAAATTTCTCATGTGCTTGTCAAAACACTCATCCTATTTTCTTGTCAAAGATGAACAAATCTCAAATAACCACGTACTCTGTGTCAATTGATGATTGTTGTCTTGAGCTCAATCCAAGAAATGGTAAATGGCCTCATATTACTGATTGTAAACCTAGAATAACAATAGATATTGGGAGACCTAGCTCAAAAACATTAATTTTATCAAAATATAACCTTAGGGTTTTGGCAAGGGAAATCTTACCTTTTGGACAAGTGTCATTGGTGTAGCAATATGACTATATCCCATTTTTTTTGCTTGAGTGTTGATGATGACCATGCTCTTTTCCGATTGTTAGAACCCATGGATTTTGTCTTCGACAATGAGACTTGACAATAAGAGGTTCAACCATGAAGTTTACTATCTAATCCCTACGGTGATTGTTTTTTATCTAGGTTTAACCTTCTATTGTTGTTCTCACTCAAACTTTAAATTCCATGATTGATTACAAATTTTGAAACCTATGTGATATTCCATCACATAGTTCTAAAACTTATTTTGCATACGATGTGTGTTCTTTGATGAAGATTTATCTTGGTGCAATAATCTATCAAATTGTTTCAAAATTTCAAGCTCTATGAAATTTTTAGGAACAATCATAACTTTGGACTTGTGCAATGTCATCACATCCCTTTAAAATTTATGTTCAATATGATATGGTCTTTGTTATCCACAATTTGTTTTTATGTAATATGTCATGCATGCATTCGAATTTTGTTTTGAAAGTACAAGGGATATCATGCTACCCACTGGAGGATATAAAGCATGGAGGAAGGTATTTCCGAACACTGCAACATCACTGCTCCCCCTTTCAAGGAAGGTATTTCCAAACAACAACAAGCTTGTCTCGAAAGTGTTCGAACTTTACCTGAGAGAGAGGCTTCGTCAACACATCATCAACTTGCTCATCAATACTCACATACTGGAGCTTTATGGCTCCCTTATGTATCATATCTCATATGTAGAAATACCATATTTCTATGTGCTTCGATCTATCATGGAACACTGGGTTCGCCAACATATTTATACAACTTTGGTTATCACATAGAATCTCAGTAGTATTGATCTCTAGGTAAAAGAGACCTGACATCATCTTTCGAAGCCATATGGCTTCACAACCAGGAGAGAAAGCTGCTATGTATTCTGTTTCAGCCGTGTTAACAGCAATACTGGACTGTTTCTTGCTAAACCATGAAATCATAGCAGACCCTAGACAAAAGCATCCACCTGATGTCCTTTTCCTATCTGAGACACTTCTAGCCCAATCTGCATATGTATAGACATACAGTCTATAATCATGGTTTCCATCATAGTATAGACCAAATTCTATAGTCCCTTTCAGATATCTCATCACATGTTTTGCACCTATCAGGTGAACTCGTCTATGTTGAACTAGATACTGACTCAAGGTGTTCACATCAAAACAAATGTCTTCTCTAGTATTGGTTAGATACATCAATGACCCAATAATATATCTGTATTGAGTCGCATCCACTAACTCTGACGAGTCATCAACTAACAACTTTAGGTCAGAATCCATGGGTGTGGCCATGGATTTACATTCCAACATATAAAATATTTTCAAAACTTCCACTGCATACTTTCCCTGATTGAGAAAGATTCCTTATGATTTTTTCCATACTTCCAGACCTAGGAAATAATGCATTATACCAAGGTCTTTCATCTCAAATTCTTCAACGAGCTTCTTCTTGCATTCTACCATTTTTTTCTCATTCCCTATCAGAAATAGATCATCCACATACAATAATAGTATAAAAAGTTCATCTTCTATAACCTTGAATTAAATGTTAGGATTGGCTTTACTCTTGGCAAAGCTCGTGATCATCAACAAACTATCTATCCTTCTGTACCAAGATCTGGGAGCTTGCTTCAGGCCATACAGTGCCTTCTTCAATTTGCATACATGATTTTTTCTATCTTTAGTCTCAAATCCTTGTGGCTATTCTATGTATACTTCTTCTTCAATCACACCATTTAGGAAGGTTGTTTTCACATCCATCTAGTGCCATCTGGTGTAAGTCCCACTTCATCATGGATGCAAGTGCCATGATGGATCTAATCGAAGTATACCTTTCTACTAGTGCAAATGTTTCTTCGTAATCAATTCCCTCTTTCTGAGAGAAACCTCTAGCCACAAATATAGCCTTGTACTTCTCTATACTTTCGTCAGCTGTATGTTTTATCTTGTAGATCCATTTGGAGGATACTACACTCTTGGCTTATGGTTTGGGAACTATATCCCACACATCGTTCTTCATTATTGACTGATATTCTTCAGTCATTACTTCTACCCATTCTTGCTTCTGTACAGTTTCTTCATAGTTTGTAGGTTCTTAATCCAAAATATCACACATCAAAGCTACATAGTTGGAAAATGGCTTGGGGTTCTTACTTACCCTTGTGGAGCCTTTAGGAGCTCCATATCTTTCTACTTCTTGTATAATTTCTCTTCCCCAAGAAGGATTTCTCTTTCGTGATATGGGCAGTAATCCCTTCCGACGGACGGTAATCAAAAGGAAATTGAGGAAAGGTTGTGTTCCTTGGCCATCGACGCATCAGAGGACTAAGTGAAAAGGTCCTCCGACACTGCAAAATTAGTCTGAAGCTCATCTGCCACGAGGAGAAATTTCAAAATTTTATGAAGTAATGGAATCATCGGCGATCAGCAATGGTTAGTTGATCGCATCACCGATGCCTAGATGATCCAGTTTCCAACATGATGAAAAGGTTGGAGACTACATTGGAAGAGGATATACAAGCTTGCGCCACCATTGTGGCTACCTAAACAACTATTCTCCCGACGGTTAGAGCCTCTGACTACCGATGCCGTAGAGGATAGTTTCTCCAGACAAGGAAAGACATTTTCAAAAAAATTCTCTAAGGCACAAGATCACCGGCCATCGGAAAATGTTAGTTGTACTGGTCGTTGATGAACATCAGAAGGAGTTAGTGGTTCACGTGCCCGCCATTGTGAAATTTTAGAGCACTAAGCTTTCGATGGTTACAGGTTCTGACTACCGATGCCGATTAAGTTGCGCTTCAGATCACCTATCAGAAAAGGTTCAACGATGATGAACCGCCGTTGTGGCTACTGAGTGAACTATTCCACCGATGCATTATCCCTTCCACTCGCCAATGTCGAGGTGTTTAGGGAATAGTAGTTCCGGGTTCCGATACATAACTACGGCGATGACAAACAATTCATTTGATTGGTGATGTATAGGGGAAGATGGAGCCAACGGAGTTGGTGGAAGATAAAGGAAGCTTTCGTAGACAGATAGTTAAATGGATTGGCGAAGAATAAGAGATGGTTGAGAAGATGAAGTGGTGGAAAAGAATACTAAAGAGAAAAAATTTGAAAAGTTTTCTAAGTAGTAGAATCATCAGCCATCGGCAATGGTTAGTTGATCACATCATCGATGCTTAGATGATTTAGTTGCCGATGAGCTATGTTGGATAAAGTTAGTTGATCGAACGTCCGCTGTTGCGTCTGATGAGTAGACTATTCCTTTGATGGACAGTTGTTCTGACCACTGATAGGCCCGTGGCTGTGGAAGACATAGAAATATCGTGGGCTGTCGTTGCGGAAACCGAAAGGACTAACCACCCGACGCCTAGTGCGCCCGACCTCTGATGCAAAGTATTAGCTGGTTTCCCTGCTAGTAAAGTTCAGACTGTTAAACCATTATGGACCTGATATGCAGGACAAAGTTAGTCAAGCAGATTGTCGACAAAACTTGGAATAGTAGACCACTGCATGCCTAATACAGCAGAAGGAAATAGATGAGCAACCCTCCAATACAACGAAGAAAATTAGAGGTTTTAGCCGCCGAAACACTGGAATGTTAGTAAGGAGAAGAACTGATGAGCAGTCGTTGACATCGCCGATGCAAATTGAAAGTTTAGTCGGTTTTCCCACCAAAATGCCGTAGAGTTAGCAAGGAAGAGACCCGATTAGAAGAAAATTTTGAAGATTTGGTTTGAGTATAAAGTCATCGAAAAATTATTAAGGATCAGGCCGCCAATCGGAAGGAATAAAAGGATTGTAAATATGCTATTGTGGCAGTCCAAAGCACTATCCACTCGATGGCTAGTAGGTCCGATAACTGATAGGTGTCCGCGGAAACCATAGTGAGATCACTTTCTGCCATTGCGGCTGCCCAAGGGACTACGCACCCGATGAATAACGCGTCCGATTGTCGATACTACGGAAAACCTTAGCTGATGAAATCGTCAATGGATATACCTTGGCATCACCGTTATAGTTTTGGAGGACTAGATCACTATGGGCCGACACGCCAGAAATAAATAAGAAAACAGACCGCCGATGAGCTAGATGTTTTGACCACCGAAGTGTTGGAAAGATATTTGGGAGGAGGTCCGATTGGGACAAAGAAGATTTGGGTTTTTCGAGGGAACTTCTCAGTGATTTTTCAAGCAGTTTTCAACTGTATTTCAGTAGTCTTTCCGTAGATTATTAGTGGTCACATGGCTGAAAAGGAAGAGGGAAAATTTTTGTGTTTTAAGCAAAATTGTTGTTTTATGAATATCCAAAAGAGGAAGGTAAGTGAATTATATTAATGGTATGTATATAATAGTTTACTACTAACAAATTTGCATAATTATAAACACCTCCAAGAGCAGTACTCCAGAAAGAATAGTGTGGTAAAGCAAGAGGTAATTCAGTCATGACAACCCATGATGGATATGATGCTCGGGATTCTTACGAGCGGGTAGGAGATGCCATGGGAGAAAATGTCTGTAATGGAAATGTCCATAAACCACACACCAATATTCAAAGCTCCCCAACAGCACATGCATTAGCTCGGCCCCTTGCGGGAACTTTGTGGTTAACCACTCGTGGGCCGGTTTGCCTATAGAAGCAGGCCTTGTTGTGTCCGTAGGATGTGCATAATTATTCCTATCCAACTTTCCAAAAGCATCACTTTTGAGGGGAAAAAAGGTTTCTCATGCCAATTGTCTGTGTAACTATATGCTAAGTCCCTATCTCATAAAATGAAGTGCTATTGTGATCTTAGGAATCCTCGTATCTCCTCATTATGATTTTTCACGCATTTATAATTCTGAATGGAATAAGAATACATGTAAACAAAAAGCATAACCATCAATAAAAATAGCTCTTTTATGCCTCTAAGATATGGAAATGCAAAACAGGTAGTTGTGAGAGAACAGAAACTGGAATTTTCTATTCAGAAAAATAAAAAGCAATGATAAAGGGAGATAGAAGATCATGCCTTATGACAAGTATTTGAATCTTGAAGAAGACACAATAGACAATCCACAGCCATATACTTCTAGTCATATGAGGAACGTGCAATATTACAAAGTGCATCAATAATGCTAGGGAAGTTTGCAATAGGTGGTCGACCAAGTTTATGATGGAAAATAGTTTGTAACAACCCGATACCAGCCGGTGAATTCTCATTTACAAGATCACCCCACATGCCAGGTAATTTGATAAGAAAATCAGGTTTGAAAATAATTGAAAGAAACTCTGATTTGAATACAAAACAATTTATAAGTTGAACCGACCAGCATTGGATCTATCTAGCCCATTCTTCAGCCTTTCGAGACTCCATTTCCAAACCCCATGCCATGTGTAAGGAGATCACAATGGTATCTAAGTCGCCTATCTACAAATTGGTAAAAATGTGTGTATACAATCTCAAGGGAACTTAGTTCCAACTGGATGGAACGTTCAAGACTTGGCACTGCAAGGAATGTACTATCATATGTTTCCAAACGACCTAATCCTTCCACTGCCACTGTTTGTTCTACCCAAGTCAATAGTCCTCTTAGAAGCTCCACCAATGGAGGAATGACCCCTGCCTGCACAACCCTTTCTGCAAATTCCTCCATGTTCATGGTATATGGTCCAATAATATGAGAAGCATAGTATGGGATGTATATGTTTTGGTCATGTGAAATCCAGCGTCGATTCTTTAAACCTTTAAATATGAGAGTTGACATACACTCAAAAATACCCAGGTCAATGAACTCAAGATCATTCAGATGTGCCATGGCAGTGTTCGACAGACCACTGATGGAAAGAATCTGACCTTCATCATCTTGAGAGGGTAGGTCCTTAAAAAACTTCATAATACTTGTATGATGCTTACTTGGGTTTGCCTCTTTCATAACACAAAAGAAACATCCTGGATATGGGAAGTCAAGATGATTTTTATCCATGCCTCACCAATGAAGAAAATGAAAAAGCCACAACATTACCAAAAATGCTTTGATAAGCCACATAAGAGATTTACATGAACTTATGTGCTTGTCAAGACATAGAGCCTGCATCCATAACCAACAGCTGTTGTCACAGAAGTGTTGCACAAAAATAAAAAAATAGAGAAATTTGTTTGAGCAATATTATCTTAAAACTCATATCCTAAGCATATAACAGGAATATAATTTTTGAAGATGATCACAATACATAATCTCGATTTCAACTTTCGCCATATGATGATGCATATATTCATGCATGACTATTTCCTTACGATGTGTGTCATGTGATACTAAACTGTGCTAAATTTCAAAAGCTACTACACATACGTCCCTTCTTACATGGGAACATACAGACACTGCGATGACTCAATTCAATTTTATCCACTTTCACCTATCAAGACAATTAGTGTAAAAATAATAACTTTCACCAGGATGAGCATACAAGTCATGTAGGAAAATGGAATTTCAAAGTGATTATTCTATGCCATTGTTGGAACTGCTTCCTTATGTTTAATTATCTCTCTCTATGCTTAAACTACACATTTTTTTCCATACATGAAGTAGCCAATACATTTTTCAGTGATGTTCATAGGGGAGAGACCAGGTCTGAGAGGGTTGGAATGTGAAGCCATGGGAGAAATTGAAGAGCAGTCTGCCAAGACTCTCCTAACACTCAAGGCCGTAGGAGAAAACCTGATTATTGCAAACTAGTGTCCCAAAGGGAGAGGAAACAACTGGCATGTAGCAAGAGCTGAGGTTTGACCTTTGCTGAGATCAAGAACCAGAATTCCTCAAAAGGTTCATGGGAGTGGGTCAGCTAGATGAAGATCAAGAAGAGGTCTGTGGTCTCACTGATCTTCTTCGTCACGGCCTGCCACTAATAGACCGAATAGAAAGAAAACAAGAAAAAAGAGATCCAACTAATGAAGTCTATTTGAGAAGATCCTTGAGCATTGAGAATCCTGTCCTGACACATCCCCCATTAAAAGGGATAGGCCTTTATTGTCTTCATAGGGGAATTCACTCTGACTACAAAATGTAATGATCTGTCTCAATTCACAAGCTGGTGAGAGCACACTCTGAACTGGCCTAAATCTGGTTTGGTTACAACAAATCTAAGTTTTTCACAGATAGTATTGATATGGCAGCAAAGTAATAAGAATGGTGTCCTTTACATAAACTGTGTTGTAGAACTTTATTTCTATATAGTATAATACCACAATATATTACCCAAATAGTCAGCCATAAAAGCTTCACAGAGAACACTAGAACCAACATTATGATTTTATTCAAAATGTAATTAAGAGAGATCTCAAATTGCACTTTCCTGACCCACAAGAACTTTAGAATGAAATGAGAAATTTTTAGTAACCTTCTGACAATGCATGTTTTAAAGATTCAAGACCTTAACACTGTATATGTTTTCTTGTTTTTAAGTAACTATGCAAGAATTTTGACACAGCCTCTGGAAAAATTCTTGAGCGCCAAAAGTCCTTTGAAAGAGGAATTTTCCACCTTGATGCAAAACTCTTTCAACTGAGGTCAAATTAGCATTTGAAAAAAGGCCCTTTGAACAAATGATGCAGTCTTTCCTTGGAAGGCTCGACCAGAACTTACAAGTTGTCAAGTGTTTATAATATTTTTTCCTTGTAGAATACTTTTTATATTTACGAGGACATATGGGCAACCACACCCACAGAGGGTTTTGAACCAAGGTCTCCACATTACTACAAGCCCAATCATCTCATTGCTTTCCATTAGACATGCTTTTGTGGGTAATGTTTTTAATATTTATCAATGATCAACTTCAATAAATGTCTGTCAACATTTCATGTATACACTTCACCATGTAAACTAAGCACTCATTAAAGATATACGGCAATCAACTTAATTTTTTGCAGATTAAAGTTCAATAGGCATGTTGTTTGATATGTTCCAATTTATTACATCACATTATAACTTTACATAAAAATTCAATAACAGCAAGAAAGACTACATTTATGTGTATTTTGGCTCCAAGAGTGCAGCTTGGGATATGCTGTTGAATGGAACATGGATGTTGCAGTGGCCATGGATTATGTGCAGCCTGGGGAGGATGATTTTGAGGATGCATTTTAACACTGGTATCCCCTTTGGATCGAGTTTCCAAGGATGCCATAGTTTACCTATATCGATCAAATCATGGACTTCAATTGATCAAAGGTAGGAAACAAAAGAAAGGTGAGATCAATGATGCCAAACAACCATGCATGTGTTGAAGCTAATTTCACATAGAATCTACCATCTGAAATTTGTCTACAACTTACTCAATGATTCCTTCACTTGCTTTTCTCACAACCATTTAATAAGGAGTCCTATAACATTTACACGTCTACATTTACAAGTATAGAGTTTGTAAACAATATTCAAGATGCATCATATGAGGAAACCAGTTTAAAATTTACAGACAATAACATTTGCATCTTAAATGACTCAAGATGCATCCTAGATATCACTCATGCATAAAGACAAGATGAATAGCTTTGCCACATGCATGCATATCACAACAAATTTGAATAAGTTTCTTTGATAATTGTAGACACACAATATCTCAGTTCTATTTTGAGAACTAGTTCTGTGGCACTGGAGTCTCATAACTAGTTAGACTCAGTATCTGGTGCTAATTCAGGCATAAAATTCCAAATGCCCTTGAATGGCTTAGATGTACATTTAGAAAAGAACATTATTAAGAAACAGGAAAAGATACTGATTTTAATCTAGCCCATCTTGTCCCTTTTATTTATGAGAGAAGTCTATAACGATTTGTTATAAAACTTGCAAAGTTGGACACATGACAATAATCCATACTTGAAATCATGGGGCCTCACTGATCTTAAAGTACATATCACAAACAAAAGGCTGAATTTCAAACCATTATTGTTCCGAGAGAAGCGAGGTGCTCTCCATCCCAGCATTGGGGAGATCCTGTCATGTTAGTCACATTATGCTAGCTGAAGGAAATAAAAAAATATTAAAAAATAAAAAATGAAAAATGTAAATTACATATTGAGTTAAATAAAATATTAAAAATTAAAAAATGAAAAATATAAACTACATATTGAATTAAATAAAAAAAAAATAGCATAGATCCTTTTTAAATCCAGATCTATCAAGTATAGAGAGAGATCCAAATGATAAAAAAAATGAACACCTCAAGAAATTGGATTCCTCTCCATGCTTCATAGATCTGGGTAAATGTAAATCTAGAATAAGAGTCGTTCCAATTATTGGCATTCAATTTCAAAGTACCGCATGCTCAAGAAAATACCTTCTCTAATGCACCAATATCCAAGCCCTCAAAATTCTTTAGAGTCAGATGTGAGGGCAATGTGAATCTACAAGCAAAACATGAAGCAAAAAATATAAGTGAGGGACAAATGCTGAAGTCGAAGATTTATAACCAGGTGGAAGGAATCAATAAAACCTACTGACCCATTTGTGCTACATGTTTTTCAGATCCTAAAGGACATTTTGAGTCATTGCCACACAACAATTATTTCTACAGAGTAACCTATTTTTTATTTTAAGAAACATAAACTTTTCCATGTTATTAACATCTTTATAATTTTCAATCCCATACTTTTTCCTAATGTCAGCTTCCCTCTGCCCAAGTCGAGGAGTGTCTACAGTAAGTGCAATTGCTTTGAATCCAACATTCTTTGCCTTTCTAACAAGTTGTGCAATCACATATCTATCCTTGTGGACATGCCATCACCAAACATGAACCTAAATTTAAAATGCATGTGTAATCACCTTAGAATACCCTATTTCCTAATAACAAAATGCACTATTTGACAGCCTTGTTGTTGTCATACACATGAAACTTTAGGGAGCATGGAAATGGATATAAAAAACCTACATATATAGCTGGAAAAAGAGAATGCCTGGTCCAGTGGAGTAAAAATATTCAACACTTGATCTAGCACATGACGCAAGTGTCTAAGATACCATAACATCTAGTTAGAAAATTGAAACATAATAAGAATTAATGCCAAAAGAATATATGAAATAAATACACCAGGACAACGCTTCTAACAAAGAGAATTGTATGTCCTTTTTCTATTCCATTAAATCAACTAAATAAACCAATCTTCCTAGCCATTGCTCAGACATGAAACATGGTAAAATAAGTACAACAACACGTAGTATTCATATGGATCTACCTAGATATCACTCATTCATAAAGACAAAAGATTAATATCTCTGCCACATCCATGCATATCACAACATATTCAATAATTTTCTTTGATAATTGTAGACACACAATATCTCAGTTCTATTTTGAGAACTAGTTATGTGGCACTGGAGTCTCATAACTAGTTAGACTCAAAGTATCTGGTGCTAATTCAGGCATAAAATTCCAAATGTTCCCTTGAATGGCTTAGCTATACATTTAGAAAATAATAGTATTATGAAACAGGAAAAGCTATTTATTTTAATCTATCCCATCTTGTCCCTTTTATATATGAGCCAAGTCTATAACGATTTTCTACAAAACTTGCAAAAACTTGACAATAATCGATACTTGAAATCATGGGACCTCACTGATCTTAAAGCACATATTACAAACAAAAGGTTGAATTTCAAACCATTCTTGTTCCAACAGCTGATGAAGCTCTTGCTGTAGCCAACTCTCCTGTAAGCCAAGTTTCGGGCCAAGTCAGTATTGGGAAAATTTCTGTAATAAAATAAAATTCCAATAATCAAGTAAGATAGAGAATGCATACCATCTGGATGATCCATATTAAGCAGGGCTATTGGAGTAATCATAATAGGCATTGATATCTTAAATTCCAGCATAGTGGTACTCATATCTATTTTTGAAACATCCACTAAGACGCGAGGTCGAAACCTGGTAAACAGAAATAAACAACCTGTGAAGTGTGAAGTGTAGTAATTCTATTCAACATAGATTGTTCAGTGCCATATTTAAGAATCCATAAATGTGATAGAAAGGGAATCGGTATTAAACCATTTAGGATATACTCACCCAACCCTCTTCTCCTTTCCATTTATTTTTTGTGGGAAATGTGCATCCTTTCCATTAATTTCCAAACTATAAGCATTCATCTCTGAAATATACAATAATGTCCAAAATGATTTATTATGCAGTGAAACAAAAGAGATCAAGGGAATCATTTGGAGAATATGAAAAGTTCAGGGCTCAAGCTTAACTCATGCCTATTTGAAATCCGCATTCTACCCATGGCTTGGGAATCCTGCAATGGCTAGACATTTGATTGTGATAATAACTAAATGTTGCACATGGTGCATTTTATTTTTGAAAAGACCACAAAAGAATATAGTCTGTGGTCTTCCATTTCTTTCTGCAACTGATTTTTCTAAACCCAACACAAAATGGAAAACTGTTTCCAGCTACAAGACCCAATTCTCAATCAAAAGTTCGAGGATTTGACAAGCAAGACAACATTGACCTTTCAGGATTAAACCCTCCTAGATTAGGTAAATTGTTATGTGATCAACCCTTTATAGCTTAGGTAATACAATTCCCAAGGATACTCGTATTACACCCCATACCATTGTCCAATATATTGAAAAAGCAACGATTTCAAATATTAAACAAGACAAATTCTTTAATCTCTCCTTACAAAATTTCATGTTCTCAAATACCCATCACAGAAACAGAATTAATCAATAACCGGTCATCTAAGAGAGGAGATTTATCAAATACCCATATTACAGAGATATAATTTTTCAATACCTGGACATCAGAAAAACAAGAATTTTCAACACCCATCTTACGGATGGTTAATCTTAAGATACCCTTTTAACCAAAAAAAACCCAAATTTTCAAATAAACTTCTCATTTAGAAGAAAATAATTAATACCCACCTTGGAATAAGCTCCAAAGAAGAAGTTCAACCCATCTATGCACATTTACAAGCTTCTTCCCGCTGCTAATTGAGTACTTAAGATCCTCCAAGCAGAACTCGTTGCTCTCAGCCTTTATGGAGTGTCAGTCCCAACCCAAAGATGCCCAATATTGCATCGATTCCCACCTTCGAAAATTCCAAAAGGACCAAAATAAATTGCCCATAACCCAAAAACATGAATTGGCTCATGAGGTGAAGGAAAAGTAATTGAAATTCATTCAACTTCTGAACCTCTCTATAGTCGGCATGACCAGATCCTGTTACTGAACTACACTCAAATTCGAAGTTACGTGAGAATAAATTTGGACCCGAACTTATTCTTAATTTAAATGAAACATAGACGTAAAACAATGCATTATAATGTCTTTGAGGTGTATTCTTATGGACCCTTGTTTGTTGACTTTAATTCTTAATATTTTACACTCGGATGCCTTATAATATACTCATTGATCACTCATTATAATAGGCCACAATGATCATTATATATGAGTGATAAGTCCAAAACATTAATTAAAAGCCCAATGATAATGATATCCTTTGTTGTATAAAATAAAATTAGTTTAAGTAACACCGAAGGACAATGACACATCCTTGAGAGAAGTATCACAAGCTACCTAAAAAGGGCTAAGTGAAGTTGGACTTTGACAAGTTTGCAAAAGACAATTTAAGAAAGGTAAGAAGAGGAATTATAAAGGATTGAGTGAAGTTGAATTTTGACCATGTTCGAGTTAGAAGGGATTATGAAATAGTGTTATTTTCAGCTTTATGGAATATTAGTAAGGAAATGAATAATTATATAACAATATTATTATGGATATGAACAAGTAGGTAGAAACAAAGATTTAAATAAATAAAGATAGGTTGAAATTTTAGGAAAATGAATATTGAAAAAAATATTTTAATTTAATATAAGATATTATGTTAGTTTGATATTATAGATTATTAATGAATTTAATTAATAAAAGAAGTATTATAAGTTTAATAAACATTAAATATGACCATGTTAGAGGCTTGCTAAATAAAATAGTTGAGGTTATAAGCTAATAAAACTTGTTGTTAAACAAGGGGATACGAATGAACGCCCATCGCTATGGTGACGTTATCGATTATGCGTCGCTATAGCGACGATCATCGAGGACATTTTCATTTTTTCCAAAATTTTAAACTGTTTTTCCACAAAAAATTTGATTTTCACTTATTCGTGGCAAACTATCGCGGGGATTTTGAGCCATATGTAGTAGTCATTCTAGGGAAACATAGGTATTTTTATGAGGCCATGGTTACTGGAATTCAATCCAACCACAATGTCATTCTCATCCATTCCATGCGTTGGATTAGCGAATCTGATTGTCCATTTCTACGAGAGAGATTTTGAAGGAGGAAACTGCATTGGCAAATATCGTGGTCATGATAAAAGAAAGGTTCAAGAAGGCATGTTTACCTATGCTAGAATTTGTTGGAGATAGACCGAAGCAAGGGCTTGTCATAAATCACATGGAAGGGGTACAGAAGATGTATAAATTGGATTAGGAAAATACAATATTCAGACATCGTTTGATGAGCTTGGTTGCTTTGTGAAGAATTTAGTAAAATGTACAAATTCATTGTCAAATTTGTAATTTTTTGCATTGCCGGAGTGACAACTAAAAATGACCAAATAAATGACCAATTGTTATGTGGTCATGTTTAGTCTACATATCCCGTGACCAAATTTGGTCATTTATCTTGGTTGTTTTTAGTTGGTTTTTATCCCGTGACCAAAAGTGGTCATTTATCTTGGTCATTTTTAGTTAGCTCACTTAAATTTATCAATTTTGGTCATTTATCCCTTGAAAAAACTATGGTGACCAAAATTTTTGGTATCCTAGTCACTAATCTCTCATTTTCCACTAGTGTATTGACGCAGAGATTTGTTATTCTCATGTTGAGAAGCTCGCTTTAGATACCGTACATGCAGTTCAATAGTTGAGACATTATATTCTCCTTCGCCAGACCTTGGTTGTAGCCCATGTCAATCTGTTTCAATTCGTCCTCACTCAAAGGATGATTGGAGGAAAATATAATAAATGGATTGTCATCCTGCAAGAATTCGATCTCGAATTTGTTTCGGCAAAATCAAAGAAGTCGTTAATTTTTGCAGAGCTTATCTCGGATTTCCCAAGTGAGGCTGAGGAGTTGGTTTGTGAAGATACGTTTGTCGATGAACACATCTTATTAATATCAACTTTAGACCCATGGTATGGGGATATCATTATATATTTACAAACATTAAAGGTCCCTACTCACCTCTCACGAGATGAATGACGACGATTACATTACGTCTCTAAGAATTACCTCATAGTGGATAACACTTTGTACCACCGTGGGGTAGATTCCATTTTACGACGTTGTTTAACTCATGAAGAGACTGAGGTAATACTGAATGATTTCCATGGAGGGGCGTGTGGTGGTCATTTATCTGGGCTTTCTACAGCCCAAAAAATCTTAAGAGAGGGTTATTTCTGGCCGTCGATCTTTAAGGATTGTGTAGATGCGGTCAAGAGGTGCCACCCTTGCTAGGTGTTCGCAGGTAATATGTGCTTGAAACCTGCCCCGTTACATCCCATCATCATCGCCAGTCCCTTCACTAAGTGGGGATTTGATTTTATGGATTGCAACCCAGCTTCAGCTGGAGGGAATCATCATATCATAGTGGCTGTTGATTACTTCATGAAATGGGTTAAGGCTATGCCTATAGTTAAATCTGACAGTGAGACAGCCATGCACTTTGTATTCAACCAGATTATTACTCGGTTCAGAATTCCAAAAGAGCTTGTCACTGACTATGGCTCGCACTTTCAGAATCGTATGATGGAAGAGTTGGCATCAAAGTTACGGTACAAGAAAGAGCATTCCTCCTCTTACTACCCTCAAGTGAATGGACAGGTAGAAGTAGTGAATAAATCACTCAAATCCATTGTCCAACAAACCATCGCACAGAGCAAGAATAATTGACACATCATGTTATATCCTGCTTTGTGGGCATATAGAACCGACGTTAAGACTGCCATGGGTTTTTCTCCATATCAACTTGTACATGGAGTGGATTCGATATTTATGGTTGAATACAAGATTCCTTCTTTGAAGCTAGCCATAGAACTCTTACCAGACACTTCACCATTGGAGGAGCATTTGGTCCACCTTGAGCAACTTGATGAGCAGCGTTGAGATGCCTTAGTGGCTCTAGAAGTATATAAGTGTCGCGTAAAGGTCCAATACAATAATTCTGTCCGTCCAAGCAGGCTTAGTGAGGGAGACTTGGTCCTATCTCAAGAAATACTATGCATGATTCTTAGCCAAGGCTGGTTATTGTATATTATTGTACAGTTTTGCATAGTTAGGTCTTTTTCTTATCGTGATCAGGTTTGTGATTAGATTCTGTTTCTTTTGGCAGATGTCAATGGAATATTCCACCTACATAGGATTCACAAATGGTGCGAGCCATCACACTCAACACTCAGCCTCTGCTGCTTGGGTGATTTATACTCCTATGGGTCAGGTACTTTCTTCAGGAGGCATATGTTTGCGACCATCTTCCAACAATGTTGCTGAGTATAGTGTCGTTATTGAGCTTCTACGAGATGCCATTTCACATGGAATTCTCTCTCTTGAGGTACATCTTGATTTAGATTTAGTAGTGTCACAACTTAATGGTTTGTACCATGTTAGAGATCCGACGTTATTAAGAAGATTCTTACGTGTGAGATTATTAGAATGGAAATTTGACAATATAACATACATACATATTCCAAGAATTAATAATCAAGTTCATGACTCATATGCTAACTACGTGTTAGATTGGAATTTGTTTCATACACAATAAATTCATCACAAACACAAATTTTTACACATGTAAATAAATAAATTGATCACCATAAAAAAAATTATATAACATCCAAAATATGGTAATACATAGTGTCATGATACAAAAATGGGGCTCTCGAGCCACCAAAATATAATACACAGTAATACAAAATGTATAACTCCCAAGTATCTAAGCCCGTGGAGGAGGAGGGGGGTTTTGATCATGGAAGGTCACTACGGCTCTAGATAGCCATCAGAATAATCGCACCCATGCTCATGGTACACCCACCACCTGGCGCTGCATAGCCTCAAGAAAGTCCTCGACTTGTGCCATGGGAAACCTGTGTGTTAGCCTCACAAAATTGGTATGAATTCTCTGGAGCATCTGCTCCACATCCAAACCCATGATATCATATCCTCTTCCCCTCCGTCTGTGACGAGGGAAACCTTTAGGCCGTCGTGGTCCCACATCTGCATACAAATGGTAGATGTCACTATGTATTGTCACACAAAAATATGTCTTTTGATTCCATATAATCAGAAAACACAAAAAAATTAAATAACTCAAAAATTAAAAGAGAGGGTCGAGATTCGTTACTTATGTCACCAAGTGCCGATCCTGGGGGTAGCGGCATGTCCGGGCCCCCCCGAAAATCAATCCCTGCATAGGGGTAGTCATCGATGGCAACTATCTATCATCGCCACCATGAAAAGAACTCAGCTAGATAGGGGTTGGACACCCTACCTCCCCCCAGTCTACGCATCGCATCTACCCAATGCTGTTGGGAAAGATCTCAAACCCTGTGAAGAGGAATGTCAACTCTGGGGCTCAATCCTGGAACACGCTCGAAGAAAAATGTGCTCAATATGCTGCTGAACCTGAAGTTCTGCACTCTACCCACCTTACACTCACTGAGCTGATGTTTCATGTTGCTCAGTAGTGTAGTGCTCTAGTCATAGACCATGGGTCTCATGCACTCCACTGGATAGAACATCAGAGGCCGTGAGGCCTGGGGGAGTGAAGCCAAGACTGCTATCCTTCCCAGTGCCAATAGTATGGCCTTTAGGCCTAGCACCTATACAGAGTTGGTTGGGACATGACTCCCCATCTTCTCTGTGTCTAGATAGCAGTACACCGCAATGTACTCATCGATAGTCAGGCCACCTCCGGGCCCACCATGAAAATGAAGCTTCACTACTTCCCCCCATCAGGAAAGTCTAGTAATAAATTATATGTCCTATACCTCTATTGTGAGGGACATCCCATCTATCTAGAAGGACTCAGAGTCTGGATCCCAGTAATCCACCAGCATATGTAATAGTCTTGGTTTGGCCCTCAAGCCACCAAGACACCAAAACTTATAGATTCCACATGCACATAGAGCTTGTTGAGCCATTAGATCAGCCCTTACTGCCTCCTCTACCTCACCATGTTCACACTCTCTCCATTCTAGGACGATCCTACACAAAAAATTTCAAGTTTACCCATTAGATTACTTGAAAAACCTCATGCGTAGCCGCATACGCGACTGTTTGCCAAACAACCATGTATGTACGTGACTGTGAGGGCATTTTCCATGTATATCCAGCTCTATATGCAAAAAAACCTTTGATTTCCGCGTGGGCCGCAGTGCCTTCTTTAGTTTGTCCTAGAAACCTCAAATGACCATGGAATTTGATAAAAATTGCATCAAAATGGAAGAGAAGAGCATGGGTAAGTACTTGGAAGAAACGGTAGTGGATTCCCCCAGCTGGATCTCCTGGAATTCGCTATTGAAAATCTAAGCTCTATTGGGTAAAAAATTCAAATGTTTTATAATGTTTTGAATTTTTTACTATTTATAGAAATTTTTCAAATTTTTCAAATTTTTTACCCCCTTTCCTATAGTTTCGACAATTTCTAATCATTTTGGACCATTTTTGACCTAATTCATGATGTAGGAGACCTTTTTGAGTGTCGTTTCAGCCGTTGGATTGGTCCGTTCATGCTGATCTCAGGTATCATATCTAAACTGGCATATAGGTTAGGTTTCATCACCATTTGCATTTTCCATGGCATATAGGTTAGGTTTCATCACCATTTGCATTTTGCATGACCTTATGACCATTTCATCATAACCTTAGGTACGAACCCACTCTATTATGTCATGGAACCTTCTTGCTATTTTAGAAGTGGCATGGTATGAGTGGTAGAGCTTGACCTTACATGGGTACCGTAGTTAGCCCCTTATTTGCATTTGGTTCCCATTCTAACATTTTGTCCTTTAGGGTGTGGGAGTCCATTGTATAGTACTGCCATGGCATTTCGCAAGAGCCTCATACTCCTCTTGATATTTTGCTGGCCTATTTCCCTCAGGAATCCCATATGTCAAGTTGTAATTGCATTATCATGAGCTTTTCCTGCCTTATTGAGCTTTATGTCAGCTTCCCTGACATTGAGTTTCAGCCATATAGCCCGAGCTTGTCTCATGTCTAGCCATGCAAAGCCATATTTTATATCCTTTGCAGCTTGATTCCCTTTTTACTGGGAGGGGATTTTCCCTCGAGTGTCGATATCCTACACATGTGTCCTTGCATTGAGCATAGGTATGTTCCACTTCTTGGAACTAGTTTGTTTGCCCCTATGACACTTGTCTCCTCCTAGTCTGTAACTATAAAGAAATTTTATTCTTTTTAAGGCTTTTTAAATATTTCAAAAAGTCCAAAAAAATCAAAAAACGAAAAAGCCGGACAAGGAAAGATGTTATATTTGGTAGTTGTTGAGTCATGTTGCCTTCGAACAGAGCATTGCATATCACATCCATTGGTTGGGTTTATAGTTTGACTTTAGGAGCTGTACTCATTTATCTGATTTTATCTCCATCGACTGGTTAAGCTTCCAATCCCCATGGAGCCTTTGTCGATGCCTCCTGTGTTGCAGAGATGTCCCAGTATGTATATCGAGTCTATGCTGCCTTTATTCAGTCACCATATTCCATTATGCTCTTGTTAGAAGGAAATTGAAACGTGAGTCATCCATTCCTCAATTATCTTGACTTTGCATGTCAGCCATTCCTGGTACAATTACTGGTTCATGCACCTTATGATTGAGTCCTTCCACATTATACAACTTTGCTGAGTACCTCGTGTTGGATGATGGGGGATGCCTTAATGCCCTCCTTCCAATTGATTTCATCCCATTGACTTCAGATCATTTATTCTGGGATTGGAATCTAGAGTCATTTTGAGTGCCTTGAGACTTGCAGTCATCAGTGGCAGGTTCTCTCACCATCGACAGTCTTTGGGAATACATCAATGTCCCCTGATCGATGCATCCTTTCAAGTGTTTGACCTCAACACATTTATTCACACTTGTTAGTTTGCACTCTAGTACCTTGATTCCCATTTTCATTATCGGTGGGTGATCTCGCATTTGTTAACAATATAAATTAATGACCAGTAATCAGACTATGGACTACTATGTTTGACCTCGACACCTCTATTCACATAGTAGGACATGTACTCGTAGCGGTTTGTGTAGAAGACCTTCCAAATTGGTGGAATATCTTATATGCTACCTCCTTCATCGTGACAGTGTTCATGAGATTTCAGCTCTCGTGACTTGATTCCAGTATATGTCAGACATTTCAAGCTGTTATGGAGATCTTGATCCATTGTATATCTTCAGCCATTATGGAGGTCATGAGCCTTTGTATATCTTCATCATGGATATTGTGATCTATGTATATTGTATGTGGCGATGACCACTTATGTGATATCTTGTATCATGCCTATTCATGGCCATTGTACTCTTATGTATCTGGGACTGCTATTTGCAGTTATGTGCATAGTTGTATCATTGTACTATGCTGATTGGGTGGATGGCCTTCCATTTGGGATTCTTCATCACTCCACTTCCGAGATGGAATTATAATGTATTTCGGCCATTGTATGACCCCTCTAACCTCACACATTAGGAGGCATCTTTTATAGCTGATTCTACCACTCCAAGTGAATCACACTTGTATGGCCTTCCCCCTGTCCATCTGTAGACTCCTTAGACTGCTTGGACCATTTTTTGTCCTTTGATGTTTCCTTGACCATGCCTAAAAACATGTGAAAAATGATACACGCGACTTTTAAACCCCTAATCACGTGTATACATGCGTTTGACACCTAAAACTATGTACATCAGGATGTGTGCATAATCCAAATACTTTTGGAGTTTTCCTTGACATGGATCCGACTCACTTGACTCCTGGCCTTCCCTATGCCTTGAGATCCCTCGAATTCAACCTTTCATTACCCCTTTGAAAAAGCATATAAGGAACTCTATGGTACATTGAAGGAATATGAGAGAATTGAGAGCAAATAAACTATATTCGATTGTTGCCGGAACTTGTGCTTGAGTCTGCATCTCTTTGTCCCTTGGAGCACTTTTGTGTTCTTCCCAAGATTTCCTTTTGCTTGTGAGCTTGCTATCGAGAGATGGAGGATTGAGGTGGTGGAGGCCCAAGTGGGGGATTCAGTTTCTCCGATTCCCAGACGTGCCGACATAGGTTGTATCCATTGTAATCTCTGATTTTATATTAATAGAAATATATTTTCCTGTCCAATAATGTATGTTTGAATGAATATTTTATCCATGGATGTTTTCAAATGCTTATACATTGTTGATTATATATGCTAGAATAGATCTAACACCATTATGTATAGTATGTGTGTATTGTTTACTTGTTGTTGAGGAAGTAATCTATCAATTCAAGCTAAAGTTGGAAAGCTCAACGGGGATCTACTTCAACCATCCAGAATAAGGTACGAGGTCTGATCCTTTAGTGTTAGATATTTAATTTCTATTGCATATTGGAAAGGATTGATTTCTGGAGTCAAGCTGTCTGTTGTGGTACCCCAATCCATAGTAATTTCTCTCCATAACACTCTCATGATCCATTGGAGGATATATTGCCTTCCTCATCACATTATGGTTTCTCATCAGCAATTCCTGACAATGAAGACCTAGAGTGTTTGACGATAGTACCTTAGGATTCACTTTCATTATTGGTGAATTCCTTTTCTTCAGTTGTCAATTATCACCTATTGGTTGAAAATCTGTTGAATCCTATCGATGTTTGACTTCAACAACATCTATTAACATAGCCTGGATTGTACTAGTTCTTTTGGATTTTTGACAAAGACCTTAGGTTCATATATATGGCCTAAGTTGCGCAAGATTATGCTGTGTTCACTGACACAGTTTCCAGATCTTTGAAGATTCATCATTATTGTATATTGTGTCTTTGATCCACCTTTGCAATATATATGGTCTTGAGCCCGTATCATATGATGTACTGGAATATTGTAAAGGAGCTAGCGTTCCAGTATATTGAACATGGCATCCTCAGATATGACTTTGTATATGACATTACTATGTATTTGTTTCAGGTACTTCCTCTGCTCCACTAGCCCTCTGAGTTCTCCAAGAAAATTATTATAATGTATTTTAGCCATTGTTTCCCTCTGAACTCACACATTAGGGGGCATCTGTTATCAACCCAAATGGCACTTCTCCATCTGAGTGCCGACATTCTTTATGTGGGTACACAAAAGGACATATTAGGATTGAAATTTGCGAAAACACTATAGGTGGGCATGACTTGGGATGCATTTACCCTTAAACCAACTTGCTATATAATTTTTCTAAGTGTTGAGTTCCATACGTGACTATCTTCATTGCAACTCATGTACTGTATGCGACTATCTACATTGCAACCCACGTACATCAGCAAAAGCGGGTTTCCTTTGAGCAACTCGCGTGTCATATGTAGGTTTCCTATATCAATAGTCACGTACACCTTAGTTTGACCTTAAAAAATATAAAACATTATTAATTGAGATTATTTGGGCCCTAATCCTTAACTATCCCAATTGTTTCAACCACCCCAACCTTCGAAATCACTCTATTTCCCAGAGTATAAATAGAGGCCTTTCGAAGGGTATTAATAAAATCAACATTGGAGAGAAAATTTATGCTGGTGGTATATCTTCAGAAGTCTTGGAGCAGCAGAACTCAGAGTCCTTTGGTTGCATAGGATTCCTTGTCTCAAAAGTTGGGTTGTACTCTTATCTCATTCATTGATTGTTAATAAAGAGAATTCTTCTTCCAACATTGTGTTGAGTCTATTTCATGTATTGTGGTTAATGAATGTATTTGATTATATATATGATATATTGTTTATAAACTCTTATATATACATGCATGATATATTACTTGAATAATTTTCTCTTTACAGGTGAAAGAGGTGCATCCCTGGAAGCTTTGGAGAGAAGAGGAGCAAGAGAATATCAAGCTTGGATCAATCGTCGGTAATCGGGTAAGTCAAGACTTTCTTCCTATTCTGTTTCTTTTATCTAGTAAAGATGATTCTCTGGAAGGTTAGTAGTAAGCTGGTAACCCCAGACCCTAGGTTACAAGGGTGCTTAATCCTGAACAACACTATCGACTTCCTATAGTATTTCTAAAGAAATTGGCAATTCAAGCTCTTATGGGCAACATTTTTGGGTTTTCTTAATTTAAGCATACTTTTTGTTAATTTGATCCTAGTTTAGGCCACTAAAGTTTCCTCAAATTGTTTAAATATTGGATTTCGTTCCTTTGTAATGTCGTTATATAGAACAATAATAAATTATCAAAGAAACTAAATATCATATACACTCTCACACTCTTGTTTAAGAAAATCTCTTGCAGAAATTTAAGCATATCGCAATTCCATTGTTTATTTCTGGTAAAACTATCTCCAGTACCTCCTAGAATTCTTCTTCCAAAATCCCCGAGTAATATACTGATTTCTAAATACAGGGCACAACTTTTGCATTTAAATATAGAATTTCCACTACTAGTATTCATGCAAACAGGAGTATGACCAAAACTGAGCTAGAAATACCTTAGATTTCCTTATTATTAACTTGTTACAATGTGATTGTCTATTATGATTGTTAGAATAATCAACCCATAGTTTACCCATTTAGACATTAATTTAACTATTTCTATCTTATTAGCCTAGTTCATGTGTCCCACCTTGTGCAAGTTGTCTTTTACCTATCGATAGTGGTCAAACTTGCCTCATTTGACTCATGTAGCGCATGGGAAAGCCCAAGGAATCAAATCTGCTTTATTCCTGGCCTCCTAGGCACCCTTCTGCTTTTTCTGCTTTATTCCCTGCTTTTTTAGTGTTTTAAGGAAAATAGAAAAGCTAGACTAGGTGAGGTGAACTAGTTTTTTGTCCTCTTCATCCTCCACTCTTTTCTCCATGAAAAATCATTTATGAGCTACCATTCCACCACTCTTTAGCTTTCCTAAGCCATTTTTCTAATTCGTGAGCTCCATCACAGATTTGGGATCATCTTTTTACACCTATGGGGGATTTGCTTATTTTTAGTAAGCCTGCTTTATGCTAGATTCGAATTTCTCCTCATGCATTCGAATCCCTGATGTATGTTATTTATTCAGCAACCTATGTTATTAAAGGGTTGGCTATTGTACACTAATTTAATACAGTTTAGTGTTCAGCTCCAATTTTCAGTCTCTTTGTGAGTGATTTTGCATGATCAATTGTTAATTGTTGTGAGTAAAATTAATCTATCACCTGGTTCAATTTCCACATGGTATCAGAGCCATTGTAGATTGTTTCTCTCATTCAAAAATTGTTTTGCAGGTTCGACATCAGTGACTGGGAGCCTTCTACTGACAGCCGGGACAAATTTTCTAAGCTATGGATCAATCACATAAAACTATCGTGACTCCCTTCAATTTCTTTGAATGGAAAGTAGAGATGGAGATACTATTGAGAGAAAAAGGCCTCTACAGGGTGACTATGGCAACAGAAGCAGAGCCCAATGCAGCTGCAGAGAAGATAAAATGGCACAACAGGAGGGATGAGGCTTATGGCCTCCTGTGTCTGAGTATTTCCAGAGACCTCCTTTTCCATCTCGATGGATTGACATCACCGAATGAAGTATGGGAGAATCTTTCTAATCTTTTTGGAAAGATAGATGAGATGAGGGGACATCAAATCGAAAATGAGCTGATTTCTCTGAGTCCAAATAACTTTGAATCCCTGCAGCTATATTTCTCGAAGTTCAAAGCACTAGTTTTGTAGCTGAAACAGTGTGAGATCGAAAAGAAAGATGATCAGCTCATACTGGCCATCCTCTTGAAGCTAGGCCCTGACTATTCAGTGTTTTTTTTGACCTTCTATGCCACAAAACTGACAGAT
>LPNX010068012.1:57450-74805 GCA_001517045.1 Pseudotsuga menziesii | reverse complement strand
CATTTTCTACTAGATAAACTAGGTGGAGATCAGAATCTATGGATTCATTTTAAGTAAACAATTTTGATGCTAGCATCCCTCCATATGCTTGGTGTAGGGCTTGTCAAGAACCTCACAAGAAAGAGAATTGCAGTGTATTTGAATATTTGATGAATGATGTTCAGGGGGGATTGGTATGAGAAGGTACCAAATGAGCTAGATGAAACATTAAATGTATCTAGACAAATGAAAGTGAACAAATTTATGCTCAATCTCTTGCTGGTCCTGGGAAGGTTAAATTTCTCATGTGCTTGTCGAAACACTCATCCTATTTTCTTGTCAAAGATGAACAAATCTCAAATAACCACGTACTCTGTGTCAATTGATGATTGTTGTCTTGAGCTCAATCCAAGAAATGGTAAATGGCCTCATATTACTGATTGTAAACCTAGAATAACAATAGATATTGGGATACCTAGCTCAAGAACATTAATTTTATAAAAATATAACCTTAGGGTTTTGGCAAGGGAAATCTTACCTTTTGGACAAGTGTCATTGGTGTAGCAATATCACTATATCCCATTTTGTTTGCTTGAGTGTTGATGATGACCATGCTCTTTTCCAATTGTTAGAACCCATGGATTTTGGCTTCGACAATGAGACTTCACAATAAGAGGTTCAACCATGAAGTTTACTATCTAATCCCTATGGTGATTGTTTTTTATCTGGGTTTAACCTTCTATTGTTGTTCTCACTCAAACTTTAAATTCCATGATTGATGACAAATTTTGCAACCTATGTGATATTCCATCACATAGTTCTAAAACTTATTTTCCATACGATGTGTGTTCTTTGATGAAGATTTATCTTGGTGCAATAATCTATCAAATTGTTTCAAAATTTCAAGCTCTATGAAATTTTTAGGAACAATCATAACTTTGGACTTGTGCAATGTCATCACATCCCTTTAAAATTTATGCTTAATATGATATGGTCTTTGTTATCCACAATTTGTTTTTATGTAATATGTCATGCATGCATTCCAATTTTGTTTTGAAAGTACAAGGGATATCATGCTACCCACTGGAGGATATAAACAATGGAGGAAGATATTTCCGAACACTGCAACATCACTGCTCCCCCTTTCAAGGAAGGTATTTCCAAACAACAACAAGCTTGTCTCGAAAGTATTCAAACTTTACCTGAGAGAGAGGCTTCGTCAACACATCAGCAACTTGCTCATCAATACTCACATACTAGAGCTTTATGGCTCCCTTATGTATCATATATTATATGTAGAAATACCATATTTCTATGTGCTTCGATCTATCATGGAACACTGGGTTCGCTAGCATCTTTATACAACTTTGGTTATCACATAGAATCTCAGTAGTATTGATCTCTAGGTAAAAGAGACTTGACATCATCTTTCGAAGCCATATGGCTTCACAACCAGCAGAGAAAGCTGCTATGTATTCTGTTTCAACCGTGTTAACAGCAATACTAGACAGTTTCTTGCTAAACCATGAAATCATAGCAGACCCTAGACAAAAGCATCCACCTGATGTCCTTTTCCTATCTAAGACACTTCTAGCCCAATCTGCATATGTATAGCCATACAGTCTGTAATCATGGTTTCCATCATAGTATAGACCAAATTCTATAGTCCCTTTCAGATATCTCATCACATGTTTTGCACCTATCAGGTGAACTCATCTAGGTTGAACTAGATACTGACTCAATGTGTTCACATCAAAACAAATGTCTTCTCTAGTATTGGTTAGATACATCAACGACCTAATAATCTATCTGTATTGAGTCGCATCCAGTAACTCTGACGAGTCATCAACTAACAACTTCAGGTCAGAATCCATGGGTGTGGCCATGGCTTTACATTCCAACATATAAAATCTTTTCAAAACTTCTAGTGCATACTTTCCCTGATTGAGAAAGATTCCTTATGAGTTTTTCCATACTTCCAGACCTAGGAAATAATGCATTATACCAAGGTCTTTCATCTCAAATTATTCAACAAGCTTCTTCTTGCATTCTACCATTTTTTTCTCATTCCCTATCAGAAATAGATCATCCACATACAATAATAGTATGACAATTTCATCTTCTATAACCTTCAAGTAAAGGTTAGGATTGGCTTTACTCTTGGCAAAGCCCATTATCATCAACAAACTATCTATCCTCCTGTACCAAGCTCTGGGAGCTTGCTTCAGGCCATACAGTGCCTTCTTCAATTTGCATACATGATTTTTTCTGTCTTCAGTCTCAAATCCTTGTGGCTATTCTATGTATACTTCTTCTTCAATCACACCATTTAGGAAGGTTGTTTTCACATCCATCTAGTGCCATTTGGTGTAAGTCCCACTTCATCATGGATGCAAGTGCCATGATGGCTCTAATCGAAGTATACCTTTCTACTAGTGCAAATGTTTCTTTGTAATCAATTCCCTCTTTCTGAGAGAAACCTCTAGCCATAAATATAGCCTTGTACTTCTCTATACTTTCGTCAGGTGTATGTTTTATCTTGTAGATCCACTTGGAGGATACTACACTCTTGCCTTCTGGTTTGGGAACTATATCCCACACATCGTTCTTCATTATTGACTAATATTCTTCAGTCATTACTTCTACCCATTCTTTCTTCTGTACAGTTTCTTCATAGTTTGCAGGTTCTTAATCCAAAAGATCACACATCAAAGCTACATAGTTGGAAAATGGCTTGGGGTTCTTATTTACCCTTGTGGAGCCTTTAGGAGCTCCATATCTTTCTGCTTCTTGTATAATTTCTCTTCCCCAAGAAGGATTTCTCTTTCGTGATATCTCCATTGTAGGAGGTTCTTGTGGTTTTGTCATAAGATGTTCTTAAGGAGCTTCATCTTTAGGGAGGAATGTAGTCTCTAGATTTATGGGTGGCACATCTTCCTGATACACATATTCATGTTGGGATTTTCTCGATCTCTTGCATTAGAGGAAATTTCAGCTCAAAATGGGCCTCCTAAGGAAAATTAATAAAATAATAAAATAATATTTATTAATTTTGGAGGAAGAAAAGAAAAAACTACTTTTTTGTTGGTATTTTTTATATATCTCCCTATGTTTTTACTCAAATTTTGGCTGGGAGAGCTCGTTGGATGCGGAATTTAATTCCGCATCCAACGAGCTCTCTCGATTGAAATTTGAGTAAAAACACAGGGAGAGATGTTGAAAATACGAACAAAAACATAGTTTTTTTTATGATACCTATCCCCAAGTTTATATTAAAAAAATGTTTAAGAGGTTCTCCCTTTTTGAATTTTAAAGAATTTTGATTGGCTAATACATGATGACATGGAATTTGTATTATTTTTGAAAGGCCCATTTTAAATTGAAATTTCCGCTAATGAGAGCTGCTTCTTCATCGAATGTTACATCTCTATTGATTTCCATGTGATGGAATCCAGGAATGTAAATTATGAATGCCTTGGATACTTCACAGTATCACAGGAAGGGTCCAACTTGGTTATTTTCTCTTTTGGTATATGAATATATACTAGACAACCAAATATTTTGAGGTGACTTACCTTAGACTTCTTTCCTATGAACATCACTTCTGGAGTATTCAATCCAAGAGAACTCTAATATATTCTATTATGTATGTAGACATCAATTCTTGCTGCTTCCGCCCATAGATGCATTGGAAGATCTTGATTATATCATTGTCTTGACTGCCTCCATTATGGAACTATTCTTTCTTTCTGCAACACCATTCCGTTAAGGATTGTAGGGAGTGGTTAGTTCCCTCCTCATTCCGGCATCTTTACATAAGGATTCAAACTCTTTCGAAGTATACTCTATGCCATTGTCTGATCGGAGTGTCTTGATTCTCTTGTATCAAATATTCTCTATCAAGGTTTTGAATTCCTTGAATTTCTCAAACACTTCACTCTTTGCTTTCAATAAGTATATCCAAGTTTTTCTTCAATAGTCATCAATAAATGCAATATAATATTCAAATCCACTTAAATATGTGGAGGACATTGGACCACACACATCTGAATGAATCAATTCCAATGTACCTTTTTTTTTGTTTCACTCTTCGGAAATGGATTTTTGATGTTCTTCCCTTTCGCACATCCCTTCCAAATGCGTTCATGTTTGATCTTCAAGTCTGGTAGTCCCATCACCACTTTGTTCACATGAGGTAGTTCCTTGTAATTGATGTGGGAAAGCCTTCTATGCCATAGTTCACTAGGGTCAGTGGACTCATGAACAATGGTTGTTTCTGAATGTCCCTTGAGTTTATACAGGCCTCCATCTTCACTGATAATAACTGCATATTCAATTTTCTTTCCTTTGAGACACATGAGTACTTGGACATCTATGAATGCAACTCTGAATCCTTTCTTATCTAAATATGATATAGAAAGTAGATTCTTCTTTAGACCAGGTACATACAATACTTTTTTCATCTTCAGGGGATTTCCTGAATCAAGCTTGTAGCTTGCTTCCCCAATTCCTTTGATTGGATATTGATAGTCATATCCTAGAGATACTTTCTGAGGAGAGTTATTTTCTTGAATTCTTGATAGGTTTTTCTTTTGTCCCGTCATGTACTTTGAAGAACCACTATCAATAAGCCAAGTGTCCTCTCCAGGTGTTATAGATCCAGAGAGTGTAGAGAATAGTACATACTCTTCTGCATCCTCTTATCTTGCTTTCTTTCTTGGAGGTGCTTCCTCTTCTTCTTCTTCATCCTCATATTCAGCTAGATGAGCATGATGTATTTTGTTGTTGTTGATCCTATTCTTATATTCTTGTCTCTTCATAGGACAATTTATGGAAATGTGTCCTATCTTATCACAATGAAAACATTGAAAGATAGAGTAGCCCTTACTTGGAGGACTTTCTCTTGTTCTTTGGATTCTTCTGGGTGGTTGAGACTCCTTGTCTTTTCTCTTCTTGAAGTTAGGTTGAATTCTTCTTCTTTTGGTATGAGTGGCTAGGGCTTGATCATCTTCCTTCAGTAGAGATTTTATGTTTGCCACTCTAGTCTCCTCTTCAATACAACATCAAACTTTAATCTTTCCTTCCTGGCACACATCATCTAGATGAATGAATCCCAAGGTATAGTGAGACCATTGAGGGCATTCATAACCAACTCATATTCATCAAGTTTGTCTCTAATGGATTCTAGTTGTTCCTTGAACAGGGAGACCCTTGTGAAATAGTCCTGGATGGATTCTCCATGACTCATCTTGGTGCTCTTTAGTTGAGCTCTTAGATTCATCTTTATGTTGATGTTTCTTCCTTCATACATTCTTGATAGTGAATCATACATTTCTTTTAGAGTCTTCTTAGATGACACTTGAGGGATCAAGTGATCCTTGATAGAGTCACCAATAATCCTTTGTGCCCTAATCATATCCTTCTTGTGCTTCTCCTTAGCTTCAGATTCTTCAGGTTCCGCAGCTTCATCTTCGATATACTTATTAAGATCATTCTCTTGGATAATGAGGCCAATATTGTATTTCCCTGCTCAGAAATTATCTATGCCTTCCAGTTTGTCCTCAAGCTTAGTACTTGGGACCATCTTGTCAGAAATAAAAAAAATTGAAATTCTATGGAATGAGAAACTGAACTTACTAGGAGATGCGCTTGACTGAGGCGAGTTGATTGGTGTGCTTGGTTTCTGGAGATCTCAAGTCTTCACCCTTCAAATCTGACTTGCAAGATTTAGAATTGCAGCTTCCAGCAGTTTTCTGGTGCAGTTGTCAAACTAGGGTTTGACTTTTCTAGAGATCTACTCTTCCAAAAATTTCGATCCATGGCTCAGAAGATGTGCTCTAGGAGGGCACAAATTTCCATGCAAGCAATGAGGAATATGAAGGACTCAATTCTTGAAGAACCTCTTATCCATCTTATCATTTGGATAAGAAATGATGAAGCTGAAGGCTTAAGAAGGAGTCTATCCATGAAATAAATAAAGATAAGTATTTGAATTTTCTTTTCATATATCTCTAGCTGTTTATATGACATTGTTTAGTTGTGAAATGTATTATGCATGATAGAATGTCTACATTAATGAACAATATACTACTAATATGGATGTTATGGGTAAGTAACCTATAGTGCTATAAAACACTCCATTTCTACTTATCTAGGATGAAACATCTTTGTTGACATATTGGGATTAATGTACAATCTCAATAATGTTATGGTAGAGATGGAAGGCATATGGAAAGTTTCTGTGTATACGAGATATGGATGAACATTGTATTGGATAAAATAGGTGCATGATTATATCTTTATGCATAATAATTTTCCATTATGAATACGCCTTATGAAATGTTTCTAACCATACAACTTGTGCATTTGACTTGTAGGAAAGATCGTGTACAATCGCCTACAAGAAAAGAAGGACGAGACTTGTTCTGAAGAACAAGGGACGACAGTTTAAGATTCACTCCAATAAGCATACATGAAGATGAACTTGAAGCTTCCATAGAGAAAGAAAAAGCTTTAGAAGAATATAAATGAAGAATAGTATGATGAGACTTCAAGAGGACTTAGACACACTCTAGTTATGTGATACTGATGAACGACATCATTAATGCATATCCTTCTAGCTATGAAGAAGTACACAAGAAGAAAGGGAAGGAGACTATGGCCAAAGAGTACCAGTTCAAGGAGAATGATGTCTAGGATGTGGTATCAAGACCTGAAGGGAACTCCATAGTGTCTTCCATATGGATCTACAAGATCCAACATGTAGTAGACGGAAACATTGTGGGATGCAAGGAAATATTCATAGCACAAGGCTTCTCATCGAAAGAAGGCATATTCTACGAAGAGACATTTGCAGCCACTGGGAGTTGAGACACATGACATGAATATGTATATGTGAAAATTAAAGAAGGCCTGGTGCGAGCTCAGAAGGAAACCATGGGATAACACATACATGAGGAGCTTGAATATCCCCTAGAGTAATGAAGATATTAACCTTTCCTACAAGATTGAAGAGGAAATACTATAGACGATGGAAAGCTCACATATGGGTGCAAGAAGAACTTTTCAGCAAAGTTCAATATAGAGGATCTTGGTATCCAGTGACCTTAGATGGATACATAGAATAATAGTAGCAGAGGAAGCTATTGTCACTCCATTACAAAATGTTTCAATACAAAGAGTATGAAATCCAAATGGAGAATGATGCTCCACTTCAGATGGAGCGACTGCATAAGATCCTAAGGTTTGACATGGTACGATAGGATGGACAACTTATTGATGGCTATAGGATTTACTAAGAGTAAAGAGAATTCCATCCTTTACTTCAAGGTTGAAGGCAGAAGACCAATGATGCTCTTGTTATATGTTGATGACCTGTTCCTAACAGGAAAAGAGGAACTCTTTAAAGTTGCAAGAAGGAGAATTGTTGCCGAGTTCGAGATGAAGGACTTGGGTATGATGCACTACATTCTGGGCATGGAGGTGTGGCAGAGTGCGGATGGAATATCCCTTGGACAATAAAAGTATGCAGTGGAGATTGTTGAGACTCAGACATGCACTGATTTTCAAGGATTCAATTGACTTAGGCTTGATTCTATTGTCCCCCCATCCCATATATGTATGCTTTCACGAGAAGTGTTGAACAAAAACATTTGATGCCCCGACCCTAGTTATGCTAGCTTTGCTAACTTGCTTGGTATGTAGGAATTTTTTTTAAATTTTTTTTTGAGTTGTGTATTTTTTTTTCTTAGGTTCCCAATCCTTATCATTCCTACATCTCTCAAGCTTGGATTGCACGTGGATGCCCCATTATGGTTATGGCATAGTCTAAATAGTTTTTTTTTTTTTGTATAATGAAGTGTGCTCCAACTGAAAAAATACAATAAAATAATTGTTATGTTAATGTAAAATTAAAGATACACATATGACAACTTAATGTGTTAAAATAAGTTTTATTAAAAATATATCATTTTTTCCATGTAAGTATTAAGGGGTGCTCAGGTGTTTAAAATTGTAAAAATTTGAAATAACAATATTTGTTTTTTGTATTTTTTTTATGAAAGGGTTAAGTTAAATTATACTTGTCAATTAAAATACAATTATTTATATTTCCCTTCATCATTGAAGGGCTCAGAGAATAAATACCCTTCCAATTGAAATTAGGACCCACCCTTCAAATTTGATCACTGCATGGAAGGAACTTACTTTTGCACCTCTAAAATCACAATTCATTCTTTTTTATCACATTTCATTTATTTTTTATTTTTATATTTTCACAATAAACCACCGTAGATCCAAATCCTAGGCTCTATCAAGCACCGAGAGGGATCCAATCTCCCTAGGTGCAAACCTCTTCTCAGGTATTGCACTCATTATGGAGTTGTCTAATCCGTGGTCCTCGAGACAACCATGTACCCTCTCGTGTTTAATGGCCATATGCATTGGGTTGTGTGGAGGTGTGGCGTCCTGCTGAGGCCATGTGTGTCCTGCTGGAGCTTGCCAGGTGGGTGTCCAGGTCACCCAAGAGGTCCATCTCGTTGGTTCCTCCCACGTGTAAATCCATGTCACCCACATCCCACGTGGAGTAGTGTTCTTTATTTAATGTCCTTCCTAAAACCAATGCAAGTACTGGGATCTCAACTATAGCGAACCAGGAGGTCCACTGCTATCTGATTCATGAATTTGCAATATTGAACCAAATTGTGATATTACATAAGGTGATCCCCGATTAGAACTTTAGCTTGTGTGTTGCGTTTTTTAATTTACTGCCTCCTGGTGTGCTGAAGTAATTTCATGGTATTGTTTTTTTGAGCAATCAACGGTTCAATGGTATAATTGATACATAATTATTTTTCTTTTATTACAAAGGTTACAAATTATGATTAGACATTAGACAAACTTTACAAGATCTCCCTCATATTAATAGTCGACATAATATAGACAAACTTTACTAGATCTCCGCCATAAAAGATTAGACAAACATTACAAGATTTCCCTCATATTAATAGCCGACACAATATAGACAAACGTTACAACATCTCCACAAACGTTACAACATTTCTCATATACTCGGCAATATTAGTTTTGGCCGACATAATATGGACAAATGTTACATCCACAAACGTTACAAGATCTCCCTCATACTGGGTTGTAGAGCGCCTCTCGACGTAATTATTTTGACAAAGTCTTATGCTTAATGGTATGTTCAAATGTTTTATTTAAGTGTCATATACATTTGGTCATAAGTTTTAAATCTAAATAAAATTAACCACAACAAACTACCCAACCATTTAAGAAACCTTAATGTCTAAGACGTTCTATCCAGATGATGGCTACTCTTGCATAAATATCAACAATGGCCAAATTGGGCTCATTGATCATAAACAAAGCCCAAAAAGTGATCATAAACAAAGCTCAAAAAAACTCTTCACATTTTTAGTTTTAGAGTAGTTTAAAGAGGCTACTTTTTTCACTGTTTTTTTTGTTTCTCTGATAATATTTCTAAATAAATCTGGTAATGATTTCCAGAAATTCTGTATAACTATTATTAAACTTGCATGATTTGGTTGCCCCGTAGTTTCTTACAGTGCTAAACCTATTTCTACACTTAAAAAACAATTTGAATTTTAATTCAAGGAAAAAAATAACCGAATTCCCACCACAAAACAAAGTTAAAAAGTCGGCCAACTCCCAAGACCAACGGCGAATCATAGAAGGTCGCGATGCATTAGTCGACGGTCTAGTCAACCGATTTCATTATAAAACCGCTAATCTGAACCTACAGTTACGCATCGAATTCTGCGCTTGAAGCACTACACTACCTGCCAGACAAGCTTCCATAGGTATTTTCATTCCGCGGTCAAGCAGTACACTACCTGCCAGACATTCTCTATACGTTTAGGCAAGCTCCTGTCCCCGTGCTGGCCCGTTTCCGCGGTCAAATAAAACCAAAGTAGATTTTAGAAGAGTCTAACAGCAGATCGATTCAGATGGAGTGCCATAGGAAGCTAGCAACAGAAGCCAAGGAACTTGCGGAGGAAAAAATTGGTAGCGGGGGGCATGATGTTTCAGGTGCAATGAAGCTTGCAGTGAAGGCCCGGCGTTTGTATCCTGAACTAAAAGGCATTGATCAATTAATCTCAGTTCTAGACGTCCTCCTGGCCGCAGCGGATAATCCTAAGGATTACAGAAGAAAGAGGAAAGACTATTACAGGATCTTGCAGGTTGATCCACATGCCGAAGAGAATGTGATTAAGAAACAGTACAGAAAAATAGCGCTAAATGTTCATCCTGATAAGAACCCATCCGTTGGAGCGGAGGAAGCGTTTAAATTAGTTATAGAAGCCTTCGAGGTACTTTCGGATGAGCGCACGAGAGCAATGTACGATCAAGGAGTGTTGCACGGTCTTTCGAATATCAGAGCTGGAAGAATGGCAGAATGGCAGAGGAAGAGGGAGGAATGGCAGAAAAATATGGAAGAATTGCAGAGGAAGAAGGAGGAATGGCAGAGAGAGAGGGAGGATAGCCAGAAAGAGACGGAGGAATGCAAGAGAAAGTGGGAGGAGTGGCTGAAAAAGATGGAGGCATTACAGAAAAAGAGGCCACAGAGTTCGGACGAGGATCTCCATACAGCACGGATGAAAATGCAAAAAAACAAAGAGGAATGGGAAAATAGGAGGTCCCAGATGTCCGAAGAGGATATGAGAAAAACGACGGAGGAATGGAAGGAAAAGTTAGCAGGGATAAGCCGAGGACCTCCAGAGATCAGGGATGAAAATGCAAATTGACAAAGAGAAATGGAGTTGTCTAAATAGGGCATGAATTAGATTTTCTGGCTGTTCGAATTTGGTGAATTTAATTTACAAAATTTTGAAATTTTTGTTGTTTATTGGACGATTTTAATAGGGCATGAATTAGATTTTCTGGCTGTTCGAATTTGGTGAATTTAATTTACAAAATTTTGAAATTTTTGTTGTTTATTGGACGATTTTAAGTGCAGAAATGAATCAGGTGACACTAAAACCCCAAGCATCCACACTCTGTAAAATCTAGCAATATTTTTGCATGTTTTGAAAAATCCGCGAAGATTCAAGAAAGAGGTAAAAACCAACCAAAAATAAGAGAAAAATCATCTCCTAGTTAGGTAATTCTAAAAGAAATAGCACAAAAATAATTTCTAGAGGACATTGTCTACAATTAGACAATTAAAGTAGAATTATTGTGCCAGTCTCTCTTTAAAATGATATAAAGTAATAATATTGAGTCATCCCAAATTTTATAGGATGTTAATCAAATATGTTATTAATAGGTAAAAGAAATATAAAATATTATATAAATTTTTATTTAATTAATTATTATATGTAAAAGAAGTTTGGAAATTGTTTATTGCATGGAAGAAGTGCATTCTACAACTTAGTAGGGAAGAGATGTGTAACTCTTTAGGTGCTCGTCCTAGAAGCTCATCCTAGAATTGACAGGTGTTTTTTATAAAATATACTAAAACATTATTAAAAATAACATATCTTCCTAAATTAAATTTAAATTATTTAAGATTGCATATATATAAAACAACATATATTAGATAAACTAAAACCATAAACAAACATTTGCTGGAATTTATAAAATGATGTTTAAATTTATTTTGTTTTTATGATTTAGTGTTTTTTAGTTGTAGTATTTGTTTTTATTTAAAATTAATATAGATATATTTTAATCAAAGAATGATGTAATTTTTTGAGTGATTTTCTTTTTATCTTATTTTTCTTACAAGTTCAAAATAAATTTACACATCCAAAAATTTCATCATTCTCTTTGCTTGATAACTCCTTGCTGAAGAACATTTTTTTATTTATTAACATGTTTCTTTACCACTATTTCTATAACAACCTTGGTTTGAAACCCCATTATTTTGTTAATGTAATTTTGTAAAAGACTATGAGTGCTTGTAAGAAAGTACTCATGTTGCAATTGTTTTGTTAATTTTAAATTTAAGATGGAAGTGGAACAACCAACATGTGCTAACACATGTATTTACCTAGGTTAGTGAGGGGGTGGTGTCATATAGCCTAAAAGTTGTGAAGTATGTCCATATTTAACTATTCTTATCTTACAACTTTATTAAACCCATTCTTTCCCTAATTCATTCCTTAAATCTATTTTTGAAGTTAAAAATGAGGTTAAGAGGTTGATGTAAAAATTGGACAAGTGTTGTAAAAATGTGACAAGGACATGCATGGTTGGTGGAACCTTTGGGAAAGGAGGACCAAGAACTTAGGAAAAAAAAGAAGTTGGGGAAAAATACAAGGGATAGAGAGAGACAAGAAAACATGAAAGAAGAATAGAAGAAAATGCACTCTGCAACATGGAAATGTTGTAGCATTAAGGAGAAATGGCTTTGACATGCCTTGTTTTGATTCATTTTCCATTGGTCTTTCTTCTAGATCATCCGGTATTCTGGGAGTTGGCATAGTCTTATCTTCATCATATACAGTCTGTTTATCTTGATCATTCTCTGCAACTTTCTTTGTATCATACTTTTACTTTGAATGCGATCCTTTAAAGTCTTGTTGTGTTTCGACCTTGGCTTTCCTTTTATATCCCTTATGTTGTTTAACAGTTTCCTAACTATCTTGACTCTGATTTTTGGAGCTAGAGATTGTTTTTTTTGTGTTGAAGGGATATTTTCCTCTTTTCCTTTCTCCAAATTTTGTTTCTTTGGCATCTCTTCTCTCTCAACATTGAATCCATAACAAAATATAAAATGTAACTAGGTTCGGTTATTTTTCTTCAATTCATTGAGAACCCATGATGAAAATTGCTATAAGAGGTATGATCTAGATTATTTCTAACCGCATTTTCATTTTGGATAAACTCTTTAACAAATAATAGGGAAAATTAAGTTTTGAGACACTTGTATCTTGAAGAAGGAACTAAGGACAGTATATATAAACTATGGAAAATACTCCCTTACATGTAATATAATGTTGTATAATACTTAATACTTCCCTCCATTCCTCACTGATTTTGGTGAAATCCTTTGCTCCAATGGACAAGTAAGTTTCCTTAAATTTTGTTTGGGTTTAAAATTGTGAATTCAATTAACCATCTTGACTATAAGCTTTGTCTGGGGATTGTTAATAATGGGGATATTTGTATTGTTTAATTGGGGCTCACTACTCACTCCATAAACAACCTATTTTATATATGTAATGTATAATTTTAATTACGAACAAAATATTTTACCAAGGTTATATTTAGTGAGTTAACCTTTTCAGTAAGCTTTTTGTGAATACAATAGTGTGTATCATTTTTATTGTTTATTGTGGTTAGAAAACTTATTATGATATTTATATGTTTTTGTTTTGATTAAACACTATATTGTGCGCAAAAATTACATTATTATTGTTTTTTGAATGATCATTTCTTGGTCTCTACAACTCAGAACAAGTATTATTAATTTATATAGGTTTTGAAAACGCAATTTTTTTCTTTTTATTCAAATACAGTTGTTAAATTTTTGAATAATGATACCACAATATTAATTGTATAAATACTTATCTATTTACTCCGATCTCAAAAGTTTCAAGAAACTGAATGAGTAGATCCATGAACCTCCTAACCATAGATGATCTGAGACACTTATATGTTGTTTAATATTCCACCACCAAGCTAAACCATGATTCCACTAGCAAGTTCAAACATAACTTCTAACAATTTTCACTATGTCTTAGTATATAGAACATAAACTAGTTACTTTGCTCTCATCTTGAGAACTTTCACTTAAAGTTTGTTATACCCAAAATCCTAAAAACAACTCAGAACAATATGCAAATAAAAGACCAGGTTATGATTATGATATTAACCAAGAGAGATTTTACGAAGGATCCTCGACTTGTTAGATACTCATAGGGTCCCAAAAATAAAAGAAAAAAAATCAATAGGATATCATAGTTCCAAGGACATTAATTATCAAGTGTAGCAACCAAAAAGAGCTTCAAATTCTTCTCAAATGATTTTTTCCATGTGTATAATTATTATATCTCTTTGTATCCCTATAAAGAGAACTTGTAAAACTCTATGGAGTGATTGGTTGAGACCTTCAAATTCCTTTACACCGCCATTATTTGTTCTCACCCAAATGCTAGTAGTAGGACATATTCAAAAATAACATCGCTTAGTTCCTCAAGGTATTCAACAATTGAGCAAATAGGTATGTAAAGAGTGTTTCCCACCATATTTTCTCTAGCATAAAATGATGATTTCTAGGACCTACACTTTGTCCTCAAAAGCAACCCTAATTGTTATCTTCCCAACATGCATTTTCCAAATATAAAGTGCAACAGAACATTCAAGGAAATATTCGTGTAATGATGAATGCAATGCCCATTGTCACCATAGCATTCACCTCTCTCACTTGACAATTAGTGGCTTTATTTTTATTTTTATTTTTCCTTAGAAAAATCAACCAAGATTTTACATTAAGGTTGAATGAGAAGCATTCAAAATAAACACAAATGGCTATGCATTTTTATTCATTCATCCCTTCTAACAATGAGGAGGGTATTTGAGATCACAGAGTGAGAGGAGGTTAGCAATAATTAGGAGGAGGTTAGCAATAATTGTATGGTGCACTAAAGGACATCGACCTCTACATGCTATAAAAAAACAATTTCATAATCATTGCATTAAGACCTTCAAAGGCTGCACCTACACTTGGCGTACCTCCTAATTATTTCTAACATCCTCTCACTCACTCTCTCTCTCTCTCTCTCCTATACTCCTCCATCTAGCCATGTTTCTCCCACAAAATGTTATTACCCCCCTTCCCTATTCTATCTCTCTCACCTTTTCCATCCTCTTTCTAACTTCCCTAATTCTCCATAAACCCATATCATCCCACTCTATTCATACCCCCCATTCCCTTCTCTCTCTCTCTCTCTCACACACACTCACACACACACACACACACACACACACACACACACACACACACACATCCCTATGAGTCCCCTTACCACTGACCCTTTTCCTCTCTCTCTCTCTCTCTCTAACCCCTTCTCTCACTTTGTTTCTCCCCTTCTCCAATTACCCCTAATTTCTTAACACCCTCCTATGTATCTACCTATAACCCATTAGCAGCCCCTCCTCACTCTCTGTCTCTAAGCCCTCAACACCCCCCTTTCCATACCTCTAACCCCTTACCACCTCTCTCTTTCTCTCTAACCCAAAAACTCACCCTTCTCACTAATACCCCCATTTCTCTCTAATTACCCTACTCCTCCGCAAACCCCAAACCCCCCTCCCCCCTAACTCTTACTAACTTCCTCTATCACTCTCTCTCAGTCCCCTACTCCTCCATCTACACTTAACATTTAGATAAGCAAAAGAAACAACAAAGCCGTAAGGCTCACACACATAAGAGGAGGACTACACACTCAAATAAATTATATTACTGAATAAGAGTTGCATAGATAGGTAAAAAATAACCAAACTAGATCCACGAATAATGGATTAGATCATATAACTTAGGAACTGTCAAACCAATAATCCTATATATACAAAATCACCATTAATACATTTCTACATTATCACTAACATCCTCCCTTAATGAATAAATTGATTCTCTACAACACCAAGTTTCTTTCTAAGATCCTCAAAATGAATTCTTCCTACTTGTTTTGTGAAAATATCAACAACATTTCCACTTGTACTACAATAAGTCAATTCAATCCCTTTAGAATAAATATTTTCTCTCATAAAGTGATGTTGCAACTCAATCTGTTTAGATCTTGCATGATAAATTGGAATGTGTGCCAACATGATTGAACTCAGATTATCACACTGAATCATGGTAGCTTGTTCTTGCTTTGTACCAACATCTTCAAGAAAGCGCCTCAACCAAATGGATTCACAAGTAGAAATGGTCAATGATTTATATTCAGCTTCTGTGGATGACAAAGAAACAGTTGGTTGTTTCTTACTACTCCATGAAATGACCCCTTAAACCAATGTGAAATTCATATCCGAAAGTAGATTTCTGTCATCAAGATTTCCTACTCAATCAGAATTAGAATAACCTACCAACTGAAAATCGAATGCATAAGTATATAAAATATCAAAATGATAGGTATAACTCCCGATTCAATTATATTCCAATGCCAATGCATATATTTATACATTTCAGGCGGTGGTTGAGATTTCGACCAGCCTATACATATTCCTACGTAACTGTTCAGCTTCCTATTCTTTATTTATTTATTTACAATATATAATCCCTACGGATTATATTCTAACAATCCCCCTCTTAATCCGAAGGGGTGTTCGTAAGTCTGAGCATGTTTCTGAATCTTTCAAACTTTTCTCGTCCAAGCGCTTTGGTGAAGATGTCTGCAATTTGATCATTTGTGGAACAATGTCGAAGATGGACTGTCTTGGCCTCTACATGATGTCGAATCAAATGATACTTTGTGCTGATGTGTTTGGTTCGATCATGGAATCTAGGATTCTTAGCCAACTTGATTGCAGAAGTATTGTCGATCAATAATGGAGTGGAGTTCTCTTGTTTTTCTTGCAAATCTTCAAGTATCTTCCTGAGCCATACTATTTTTTTCGTTGCTTCAGCTGCAGCCACATATTCTGCTTCTGTTGTTGAATCTGCTGGAACTAACTATTTGCGTGATCTCCATGAGACAGCTGCTGATCCAAGTCTCATAGTGTATCCAGAAGTTGATACTCCTGTCTCCTTATCGCCATCAAAATCTGAGTCCGAGTACCCAATAAGTTTGAAGTCATCCACTTTAGAGTACTTGAGTCCAACGTCTTGAGTCCCCTTCAAGCATATTAGAACTCTTTTTGCAGCTAACCAGTGTCCTTCACAAGGTTTATCCATGAACCTTGAAAGTATGCCAACAACATAAGAAATATATGGTCTAGTTGTTGTAAGGTAGATAAGACTTCCTACTAGTTGTCGATACTTGGTCGCATCTTCAAATTCTTTTCCTTCGCTTGATGTGAGCTTCATTTTCTGTTCCATTGGAGTAGATATAGGATTGCATTCTGTCATGCAAAATTTGTTTAGTAGTTCTCCAACATATTTTTTCTGAGATAGGAATATGTACTTAGGATGTTGAGTGACTTCAATTCCTAAGTAATAGTGGAGATGTCCCATATTTGTCATTTCAAAGATCTTTTTCAAATCTTTCTTTATGGATGCTATATAGCTCTCATTGTTCCCTGTCATCAAGAGATCATCTACATACACCACAATATACACAACAGATCTTCCAACTTTCTTTATAAACAGTGTTGCATCATCAAGATCAAAATGTTCAAAATTTAATTTCAAAAGATGCTTGGTTAACTTTTCATACCGTGCGT